>DWJN01000167.1:0-29508 GCA_018248895.1 Carystus phorcus
TACTAAAATAAAGGTCACATTACATCAATTGATTTACTAGTTTATCATTTTATGATAAGTACCACCGTTACATATTAACAACAAATCTATAATCAATTAATCACCAATGTCTAACAGTTTATTCCAACAAGTTATATACAAAATAACAGTTTCGCACCTTCCGAACCATAAATATCAATTAGTGGCACGTTTCAATCGTCTCGTACATTACGAGGTGGCGCGGTCTGTAAATTATCGGGCGGTCGTTGTTGGGCGCAGCGGAAAGAAATATAGCCTTCAACGGGATTTGTTTAGTTAGTGCTGAGCCGTGCAATACGGTGGACGTCGATGTTAAATGAGTTTACAAACAAAAAAAACTCATGGTTATTACTTTCATAATTTTTACAAAAAAATATAGTTTAAAAAGACTAAAAAACACGCTTTTAGAGTTAACAAAACTGAAAGGTAAAAAATCATTGAGTGTGTAGCGTTATTTATTTATTTTGTTTAAGTTTGTCTAAGTTACATTTTTTAAAGTAACGAGTAAAATAATCTGTCATTTTCATTGTTCATAACATTTCATAACCCATTTTTTTTTTAGGATAAGCATAATATTGTGTAACATATAACATATAATACATATAGCTTCCGAAAATATAGCAACGATTAAAATAATAGGTTGGCAACTAAGTCATTGCCGCTTTTGTCGATAGATTCATTCTACACCTAACCCATATTTTAATAACAAACACCAGACATTTTACGAACGGGGAATTTTAACACTGCCAGAACGATGTAAAAAAGTCATCCACAAGAAGGGGCAATATCTAACTGACAAAGTTATACTTTTCAACAAAAATTCATAATTTTCATTGTTATTTGAAATCCGCAATGACTTAGTTGCTAACCCAATATTAGACGTAATCAATATCGATACATCGCTGTTTCCCATCGCTGCGTTCCACAAGGTCCAACACTAACAAATCGGGTCGTTGGAGCTGGACCGCCCACAGCGCGCTTAATCACTTAACACCCGCTCAGCGACGGAGTTATTGTCCAAAATGCATCATCTGCTACGGAAAGATCTTTTTCTTAATCTTTTTTCAGTTTTACACCACTGAATATGATTAATGGGCTGCAGAACCACGAAGAAAGCAATGTCAATAATTTGATTATAAGTCATTTTTTTGTATTATGTTTGAGTACGTTTAAAGGGGCGAATAATTAAACGCTCATGCATTTCAAAATATATTTACTGCGATGTCAGATGTGGTGTGCACGTACACATAATAATAATAAATACCGCTACACACTCATAGAGCCAACCTAGGATTACCAGTGTGGTGCCATGAACAACAAAGAAATACAAGGACCAACAAACCCACACTGAAAACAATACAAATAAAGCAAAATTACATTTAATTAGTTATCTATTATTATGGACAAATAGGCCTCTTCAGTGACGAGGAGAGACCCGTTGACTCTCCTCATCACTCTAGAGAGCCCAGTAGTGGGCCATTAATGTGTTGAAGTCAAGGAAGGCAACCTGATTATCTTAATTATCTGAAATGTAAACATTAAATATTTATCAAAGCTGCAAGTCTAAATATTAATATATCAAATTTCTTAAAAAAATCTTATATAAAATAATCTATCAGCATTATTTTAATATCGCATACTACTATATCTTATTACAACATACTAAAAAGTCCATCAATCTTCGACATTTGTAATGCTGTTCGTATTGACCCCTGTAAACACATTAATTCGAGCAAATCGCGGAAATGTAGACAAATGCAGGCGAGACGGACAAGGGTGGCTTACGAACGGACCGTGAAAAGAAACCCTTTTTCCTTGTAAGCATTAACATAACATGGACTTACCTACCATATATCTTTTGTTTACCTTTTCTAACTTTTATGTATTTATGTACGTAGATAGTAAACATATGTATGTATGAAAGCTTTGACATTGACATTGATATTTTGTGTGGCTGTAGAGGGAGAATGAAACAACTAGTAATTTTGTTTAATAATTTAATTCAATTGTAATAGTTTTAATTATTATTAAAACTCTAATCTTATATGTCTTTAAATAGGGATTTATATCATTGATTTAAGCCTTTGTACTTAGCTTCATTCCTTGTAATTTTCTTTTTGTAATTAGCTCGTTTATGATAATAGAGATTTTGATATCGCATGTTTCCGTTTTACTAATGGTAAATTTCTGTGCACTAAAATACTATTTAGCTACGATCGTTTACCCTAAAGATCGCGAAATGTTTTAAATATGTTTCGGTTGCTATGAGTAAAAGCCTGTAATTAATGTGTTCAACTTTTTCATATTTTATTTCGAGACAAGATATCAGTGAGGGTATCAAATGTTTTGTTAGAAAAAAGGAATATTTACGTAGTTGAAATTCGACAAAATTCAGTATTACAAAAAAGTTCCAAATATTTTTCTTCTTATTCCTTAATTTTATATCTGGGACTATTCTAACACATACAATATAAATCAGTACAGTACCATTATAATGAAATAAAGAATATACAATTTTATATTAGTACCCAAACTCATCCATGTCAATGGCTATCAAAAAGGAGAAAACGATAAACAAACTGAGGAGAAAATAGTTCTAAACTATTTTATCTTGGCCTATTTGTACTGTATATAGAGCATTAGACACTTGTAATTAATTAGTGAAGACCGTGTCCACGTGATTCCTACAATACCTTTTATTAGAAGGTCAGTGGTATGTTTGTCCGAGGTTATTGAAGGATCAAAGTCGTCTTCTGCCGAATAAATAGTTGATTTCGCTTTGTAAATAAATACTGAGAGCCAATACGAATAGTTGAATAAAGAATGCGATAGGGGAGAATGGTATGGCTAACTAAGGAAAACTAAATGGGTTGCTTTGGCTACCTAAAACTATTCCGTTTTATTTGTACGTTTGTGTTCACTTACAGAAATATCCATCAATCGGTAATACAACTATCTGGCTTCAGTTACTAGCAGCCTATTTTAAGCTACGTCATGTTCCGAAGTAGTAATTGTAATTCTATAGCCAAAAGTTCATTGATGGTTTTCTATTTTATATTTTTTACTCGTCATAAAAGCAGACAAATTAGCCTGGTCATGACCAAATTAAGTGGCTTATATTGATGTCACCTTCGCTGTTATGACAATTTGGCTTACCAAACAGCTAAAGGGGATTGTCAGTATACCGGGGAAAACACAGCTTAACAAGCCTAAAGCGCTTTAGCTGTAATAGGTTGATTGTAACGCGTTGCTTTGCGGTTTATAGTTTAATTTACGTCCGTGTTAGCTGTAGTAATCGTTTCTTATAGTAGTTTTTGTATCTTATTTTTAGTTTTTTATTATTCAATTTGGGAGGATCTGGAGCATCCTTCATCACAGCTTTAGTTCAGATAGGTAAGGTGTCTGAAGGTTTTGAGCCATTTCAAATTTGGTTTGTTCTATAACCTTACGAAATCAAATTTATTTAAAAACTGTTATCTGCGACAAGAACCGGGGTTGGTAGCTTAACGTGCCTTCCGAAGCACGGAAACATCTAAGATTTCTTTTTACGGTCAAGGCCTCGGCACTCTATAATAAATATGGGATGAGCGACAGGAACTTTCTTTTCGTGTAAAAACTAATGACATGACAATTTTCATTCTTGTTGTAATGCCACATTACAGAAGTAATTTACAAAGGAATTTATTTTTGTTCGTTTTTTAATTTAGATAATTAAACCTAAATAAACTAATCAGGTATAAGTTAAAATCCGTGAGGAATTTTCTTCAAGAAAAAATTTATAATTTATTACCATTAAATTATACGTCTGAATAACAATATAAAACCAGCGCCATCTATTTATTATCTCGCCAACTACGTCGTTTCAACCCTGACTAAAAAGACCGCCCTCCTGCGGAATAAACTATGACTTAAACGAGAAGGTGCGTTTCCAAGCTATTCAATTGGGATGAAATTTTTGCAAGGGTGATAACGTTGTGATTATTATTTTAATTACCATAATGACTTAATGCTACGTAAAATATAAAAAAAACAAAATAAAAAAAGGAAAAAAAAATGCATCTCTTATTACAAGTGTATTAAAATATGTATCTGGACATTTCGAATAAGAAATTAAACTATCTCAAAATTTCTCTCCGCCAGAGGCGCTGGCGTAGCATTATTGCTACGTTCGTAGAACTTCCTTGAGCAGGAAACTTTTAAAGTAAATATTCCAAATACAATGGCAAAGAGAGTTACGAGCTGATGTTGTTTATGCAAACGTTTTAAGTAACTTAGCTACGGATTAGCTACGGAGGATTATATTTAACATTACAAAGGTTGGATGACTGAAAATTCCACATAATTAATAACCAGTTGAATTGAAGCTGTGCTGAAAGCCAAACTAGATACAAAACCAGTTGAGATGGTTATTGGAAAAAATAATATCAATAACCTTGCTTTATTTTTATTATGAAGCTTCCCAGTTTATGCGATTTTATTTTTAGCTCAACAAAATAAAAGAGCTTCGAATTTAAGTTTTATTAGGCATTTATTTAGAATTTACTGAGCCGGCAAACGTTGTTTTGTTGTTGTCATAGCGCACGCAAGGAAAGCTCTAAATTTTGCCGTTTTCGCAATATTTTTTATTGCTGCTCCTCTCCTATTCATTTTAGCGTGATGTTATATAGCCTTCCTCGATAAATGGACTATCTTCGGTCCAGTAGTTCCTGAGAATAGCGCGTTCAAACAATAAAACAGATAAACTCTTCAGCTGTATATTATTATTATATTATTAAGTATAGATATGAAGTTAACAAAAATTCATTTTTATGTTTTTGTATAACAATGAATTTTTGCTACATTGCCTATTGCGGGTGGCATAAACATAGACAAATAAGACAACACAAACCCTCAGGATTTGCAGGCCACCATTAATGTGATACAAATTGAATTAGGCACTCATCGATAGGGTCTGAATCTACGCCATTTAATAAACGATTAGTTGGCAATATTTTAATGTATATTATATGAGTTGTAGGATCGTATTCGCTTATACAATGATTACTAATTATTTAAACTAACTTCAAAGAAGAAGGAGGTCTGTAAATTTTTCATGTAAATTTTTACATCATAACTTTTTAGTAAGTGTACCGATTTGGTTGATTCTTTTTATATTCAAAAGTGTTTTGTGTAATGTCATACAAATTTTATTTTAATATTAAACAACATTTGATATATATAATAGTTTTTGAGTGATCCCTGAAAATTGCGCATTTAGTTGATGCGTATGAATTCGGAATTGGAATATTTATTACAGCTTATTTCATTTAAGTTAGTTTTTCTTTTTATCTATCGACAAAGCGGTTAATCAACCACAAACCACTACCATTTCAATTTTATTAAGAGGACTTAGAAGTTTCAAAACAAACGATATAAACTTTAATCAAATATCTTGAGTTAATAAAATCGTAAAATTGAAATGAAATTATGGAAGAATCATTTAAAAAAATTTAAAAATTCATATCCTTTGCCGATCCTATTTAAGATCCTGTAGGCGAGTGATCATGTTTATACAGTAACAAAATATTTTCAAATTGATTCTATAGCTTGTGAATATGACTACATTTTATACATATTACAAGTGAATGCTTGAAAAATCGCACTTGATGTTATTAATCGATGTAGTCTTGGATGGCAAAACATCCTATTTATTCACTTTTGTTTTGAAGATACATTATAATCTACCAGAAACTGAACAATTCTGTGCAATATTTAATTTATTAGTATAAACTAGTATCTAAATTCGTATTTAGCAATCATGCTCGGATCAACATATTCTTACTTAATTGTTATATTATTTTATAAAATCTTAAATAACAAATTCAAAATAAAATACCAATACTCCATTCGAGTACCTTAATAAACTTTTGATGCTAAAATTTTGTCTGGCGCGAAGCGATTCATTTCCCAAAATACAGCGCGTCCTACATATTACATCCATTTTACACATAAGTTACATACATATTTTGTTTTAATTGAACCTTTTCAGTAATTAATTATGAACTGTCACGCGATATGATAGACAGGTACAAACGATATTTTAATAAAAATATCTTCGAAGGCTACAGCAAAGCAAGATAACATACGAGTAATATATTACATACGATTAATAATTTTACAGATTAATTTTTGCTAAAATAAATTTAACAGCAGGTCCTACACGAACTCAAATTGAACCGATTCCAGTTATAACATCTTGAATAAGTTACATCACTAACGAACTAGTTCATACTAGTATTGCTATAGAATAGAGCTTACTTCCGACGAACTTATAAAACGGCTATTGATTTACCCGGCAGCCAGCGAAAAGCAAATTACACTCAGGTGAATGAGATTAATTCGTACTTACTTTTGCGTTCAAAGTATTTTGTTGGACTAAGGTTATTTTATAATTAATTGAATTTCATCAAAGGTGAGTGGCCAGAGGGCAACGACCTTTAAGCCTTGTTTTTGGATGTAAATAGTGATGTCAATGGATCTCATTCATCTAATCAACAACATTTAAGATAAGTTGTCGCGTTCTTGGTAGCCTAATGACTGTTTCGATGGTCTATTATAGACAATGGACTATTATAGTCAAGGAAACATTTCTTATTCAAGAAATTAATATTTGTTCCCATCCACTTTGCTACTAGTTGGTTTTGTATATCCATTGTATACCATCAGAAGAATTTACATGAGGTCCATCTAAATTTTGACCTTTCATATCTTTTTTATGTAATAGATCGCCCTATTTACTGGTAAGAATATTGTAAGACATAATCGTTTTGTATTATAACAATGTAATACAGATATTTACTCTGTTAACTTAAATTATAAGTAATTAATAAAATTCGATAATATTTAACACTTTTATAGAAGATCTTACTAAAAAATAAAAAGGAATGTAATTTTAAAACTCTTCTATAAGTACTCACTATATAAACGTTTATATAAAGTTTCAGGTTTCTATAATCCTTGGTTCTAGGCCATTATCTGACAGTCAATAACTGTTAATGTTTTAGTAAGTATATATGTATGTAAACTCCAGTCTCAATCCAGTTTAATATTTTTTGTGACATACGGAAAGCTCTTTATAATTAAATCGAATTTTATTAACGTGTCTTCATGTCATGTCTACTTCAGCGTAAAGCGCCAACTAATTAGGAAACTAATAATAATTCTATTGAACTGTGAAAGATGTTATTGGAAAACTAGTCTACGAATTAATGTACGTACAAAATGATTCGCCGCTTGCAATCTGCTCTCGTACAGTTCCAATTTAACATTCTCAAATGCCTTCCGTAGGTTACAGAGAGCCATTTCAGCGATCATTCTATGGAATTGTAGAGATCTCCTCTCGATATTGGAATTGTTTATATACATAATTAGAAGCCGTAATAGTTACTTGTGACAGTTTCATCTAAATAAAAATTAATAAATAACCCAATATACACATAACCCCACACTACGGATTCCATGTGTGGGTGCCATGAAGAATACACAAATATAAAAACACACACACCCAGAGCGACAGCAGAAATTAAGATTCAGCATTCAAACGAATCCAGAACCCTTCGAACAGCGGTCCAGCATGTTAACTCATACCTCAAAATGAGTCGTCAAAATTAAACAAATGAAACTCATAAATTAAGAACACACTTTTGAACAAACGATGATGAAGAACTCGTAGCTCCGCGGGCTTGAGGTCAGTGAGCGCTTGTGTAAGAAACATTGAGGGCAGTCGAAACTTGGATAGACCGCCAGTAGCAAAAATATAAGTTATTTTTGTACTTTTCAGGGCACAACTTTTGAGAGGACTTTCTTTCTCTTCTTTCTTAGCCCATAATCAGAGATGCCATTTGTGATGCTATAACCGCTTACCATCAAGTGGCTGACATAAAACTAGTTCTTATTATAATTAGTTAGCAGTTACTGGATACCTACATTTACTAGTAATTTGTCAGAGATATCACCTAAAAACCTTTTGGTGAAGTAAAATATACATATAACACACAAACTGTATTCGGGCTGACAATCCACAATTCGCACTTGAACAGTATGATGGATTACACTACAATTGTCTTCGATTTCAATAAAGATACCCGGACTTTACAGTTTTAGCCATAATCAACAGTATTAAAATTAAATAAAAGGTTTAAAGTAACATCTCATAAACAAATTTATCCGAGCGTTTTAGAACAAAGAGAGTAATGATTATGTAACTAAACGAATCTGGGCGGGATTGAACGAGTGTTCGCATTCTGGTGGCGACTTTATGTATACGAATTTTATGTGTATCGAAGTCGTTCACTAAAGAATTTTGTTTCTTCTTTTTGGACGTGATGGTTTGCATTTAGTGTCGCGGAGAAGTGGTTCATAGGCGTATTTATACGATTTGTCTTCCGTATATAATGACCAAGCAATATCAAACAGTTTTTTGTAGATATATGGATGACCATATCGTCTCGATGCAATTTTATAAAATAACATTATGGGTATATACTATAATATCAACTATAAACTTATACATTCAACTTAACACACGTATCTTAGTTGAATCGGTTACCGCTGGTTCTTGAAAAGCTAGTCAATGTAGAAATTAACTGGACTAATAAACTGACAAATCTATTGCCAAATTTCAATTGGATTACTAAAAGCATGATTATCTTATTTGATTTCATTAATTGATCAATTTCAGTAAAAAAAGATTGGGGGAAACCTGTAACCTTTATTAGGCCATGAATAGGATAATGATCAATTAACCAGAGCTGTAAAATTAACTTCCGAATCGAATGTGAGATGCAATTTTGGTGCTTGATTAATTAATTTTTAATCACCGTTTTAGAAACTCGGATTTATTTGAGTGTTTTTAAAAATTCCCTAATCCTCAACCAACCTTTAAATCATAGTCTAGGCGTAAGACTTCAGTATTATGCGACAAAATAAGACACGTTACTTTCCGTACAAACTCCAACATAACTTGTTGGAATAATAAATCTCACTAACCAAGTTATTCCCACGAAATGCTATAAACCTAGCGCAAAGATATTACACAACAAAAGCTATCTTATGTTTGGTTGCAAATATGTTCTCGAAATAAGATCTTAAATAAGTTACTATTGGAACAATATTCTTAAATAAATTACTTAATCTTATTTATTACTTTTCTTACTAATTTACTGTATCTTAATAATTATCTTAAATAACACAATTGGAACAGTAGTAATAGTCTATCTCGTTAAATAAAAACTTATTAATTTGTTAAAGCAAACAAAAACAAGACAAATCGTATAAAAATTCGCGCAGAAATAAAACGGAATTTCAACAAGTTTTATACGTACTCACCGAACACAGATTAACTATTCGAACATATGGAAATGAGAAAAAAAAATGCAAATAGACTTTAACTTACATACAGTTGAGGCTAATATAAGCTTGTTCATTAAAAAATTAAAACCTACTCTTTAGTTACAAAGTGTATAAAAAGTAGAAAACTTTATTTTAATGGGAAACAAAAGTTTTACGGTCAGACGACTTAGATATCTGTAATCTGTTTCCACTATAACAGAAACTTTAATGATACATCAGGAAATGTAACAGAGATAAGTTTCAATATTTTGTTACACCTCGTTACAAGCAAAGTTTTATAATTGTGTTAATAATTGATGGAATGACGACGTCAATACAATTATTATAACATCGTTGTAAAGAGAAATATGGTCTACGATTCTCATTGACTTTCTCTTGGGGTTCGACCTTTTTCCTTGAGCAATATTTAGTCGACCTTTCGACATAATAACTTTGCTTTATAGAACTGTAGGTACGCAGTTTGGATTAAAGTAATGTACTGTTCAGTTTTATGTGTTAAAGTTTAATTTTTTTTACATCAATTTTGATGACACATAGCCTAGTTGGTAGTATGCCTGCGAAACGAGAGGTGCTGGATTTGATTCTCTGTTGGAACACATCCATAAATCTTAATATACACAAATTTATGTTTGTCTGTATGTCCTTTACAGACTCTGAAATATTAGAAGATAGAGTATCGAGGTCTTTAAAAATACGTTCAGAGTTCTCTGATAAAGGTTTTGGTAACAAAATGGTTCTCGATCGAAGACATGGTTAACAATTGTATTCTGACATTTCTTTAAATTAGATTTTTTTATAATTGTGCATAGCAACGTGTGCTAATAGCGTAAATAATATATAGCTAGTGACAAATAAATGTTGTTTCAAGTAGTGAGTGTTATTTGTGTCGTCCATGCCACTGACGACACACGATATCCTCATGCAGAAGTAAGGGTGTATAACCGTTTATTATTATTTCTATATCACTTAAAATAAACGAAGCCGTACTTTGTTTGTGAAGGAGATACGTTTCGAACATTTTTCTAATATTTTTAAATTGGTCAGCTGTATATTTGAGACTATATATTTTTCTATGGACTTAAAATGCATAATTAAGGGTCGTGTTTTGTTTTGAAGACAAGGATTGCTATACCTATTCGTTATAAAATATAGTAAACATATTGCGGTATTAATTCTCTTAGACAATTCTAAGTAATTGGCTGTGGTTTTGGTAAGTAGTTTTTATAAAAGTTAAACAAAGAGTTATTTTTGTTTTATTTGTATACTTACTGTTCCAAATATCGCTTCCAATATTTAAAATAGGTAAACTTTGTAACAGACGTGATAAACATTTTATATAGATAAAAATGTCTTCAGCGTCGCATTTAATAAAACTCCGGCCAGATATACGCGGCGCCATAAGGCCAACTTGACGAAAAACCGCGATCAAATTGGATTAGTTCATCAGTCCTTAAATAAATGCGAAAACATTTTAACTATGCTATGTCCTCACTATTTTACTATTTTATACCAATAACCATGTATATTTCAGTGTTCATTTCGCATGTAATTCGATATAAATATTAGTTTAGTTCTATATTATTCAATGATAAAACTTTAAAATAATAAATGAAAGACGTTACGCATAAAAATTTAAGATTTACTAACGATATTGCTTGCGTCCGTTAATAAATAAATAACAAAAAAAATCATAGTTAAAAAAGGTATTTAAAGCCTTATGTTTATTGGAGTCATTCATTCGTTGATATGCGTATATAAGGTAGGGTTTAATAAAGGTAGGAAACAATTTAGGCGCGTTCACACAGAGCGAGCAGCCTCGCGAGGCAAATGCTTGATTGACTTAGATAATGGGATTGCTGACCTTGACGCTGGGCGCAGGCGGGTGTGAAGGTGGACTTCTAGAGCCTGGCAGCTGAAGTAAGTGGCGAATGCTGTAGCCTTGACGGGACTTGCGTGACATCCTGTAACAGACATTATGATTTCTATATTAATTCTTATAATTCTTCTCTCCGTAGGTATATATGTCAGTGAACTTTTTCTAAACGAGTGGACCGTCTTTTGGTGCGTATTTAAAAGGATTTGATTGGCTTTGGTTTAGATTCGCAATTTCACATGGACTGATGACCCGCGTGGCCTAATGGTTACTATGTCTGATCGCTGTTAGAAGGGATCTGGATTCGATTCGAAGCCAAGCAGAAATTTGAATGGTGAGTCTTGCACTGGGTGTGTGTCCTTGTCTTTGTGTGTTCATAGACACTCTTAAGTCTTGAGTGACGCGGGTATATTATGTGGATTAAATGTTTAAAATATTAAACAGACTTTATTTAATCGATTGAGTTGAGGCTACTAATATTTGTATAAAATTTTCATGTCATTAATGGAAATATTATTATTTAGCTGATCTGATGATTAATGACTGAGAATTTCGCCATGAAACAGATATCTTAAGTTATGTTTAAAATGATTTGTTATAAATTACACACTGCTACATTAAAACATGTTTCATTCTGATGTAACCTAACATTTCCTTTGAACCAGTGGAAATAATTTAAATGGTTACAAGCGATTTCTAAGAAACGTGTTCTATTGAAAGCAGGTCGATTGGTTACTATGGAGTCGAGCAGATAATTATTATTGGAAAGTAATTTCCTTTACTTCATTTATGAACATGATACTTATTATAACAGATGTAAAGTAAATTCTGTTGCTTATAAATATGACATAGACTTTTTTAGACAATATACATAGGTATATACCTGGTATACAACTTTGTATAACTAGAGTTATATGTTATACTTACGAGTATATGTTGAGTCCGTTATGTATTTTCAATTATTAATAAAACATTGGCTACAGATAACCAAAATCTAATACAGTAAAGTATTTACTTATAACTCAATCATGTTTTCAATGCAAAAAGCTTTTTAATGGCTTTCCAGAAAATATTTTCTATTGACACAGAGAATTTCTGTGCAAAATCACGCTGAAAGGCATACCTAAGTACGGGGGTAAGCAAGTACCAAGTGCATTCGCTACAATTTCAGTATTGAGTCAGAGGCAATCGGAGCACAATTTCTAAGAAGCAACTGCTGTTTGCGATGCAAATTCTATAACGGTATAAATAATTTTGTCCGGGGCTCCATTAATCCAATAAGACAGTAAAGCGCATATACAATTTAATAACATGCTATATTAATTCAGCATTGGAGGACTCTGTATCGCAGTTGATAGTGAACCAGTTCATAGAATAGACTTATATTAGAGACAATTAAAAGTCAAACAATATTTGAATATCGTTTTTGTGATCTATATATTAACGAGTGAAAAAAAAATCTTTATACCCTTTTTATGAATATTTTAATTGCGTAGGAGTTCGAGTTTTATTGCAATTAAAACTCATTCAAACATTAACATACATGTAGAAATAAAGGAAACTGTTAAAGTAAAATAAAACTTTTACAAAATGGATTACGGTTCAATTTGGACTGTAGATTGAATTGTGTAATATTTACTAAATAGGTAAATTCTACTACGCTTTGGTCTTTCTACTCGTAAGCTGGTTACCGTAAAAATAGTCACCATAAAAATCTATCTTTATTTATCAATTAAATTTGTAACTTGAACGAAAAGTTTATTTCAATCCATTGACTACTTTTCGGTTTTTGCGGCCGGAAACATAAGTTGATTTTTTATTATAACAAGTGTAGCTTACTTGAATTAAGATAACTTTATTATCATACTCAAAAATGACTGAATTATTAAACTCGCGCAGAAAACTTTAACAAGGTCACAAAACCATTACATTATTCTTGGAAAAGGCTTGGCTTGGAACTAAGGATAATTCTCAATCCAAGCCCCTTATTTCTCAAATCATATAACCTTTATACAGTTAGCTTCAAGCAACCATTACTTAATCTGTTAATTCTGGCATGAAGGATGTTCCGAGCCATTCACGTCTCAATAAGGACGGTACTGGAGACAGCTTCTCTAACAAATGATGCATACAGTATCACAGTCCCCGTATAGTAATTTATGTCAAACTTTAAATAGATCAGTAGGAGTTATTGGCAGTTGATCGATAGTTCGTTGTGAGTCAACGTACCCTGATGATGCTCTGATTCGGGGCGAAACTCGTGTTGGTGATGGTTTATATGATGGTATGTACTTTTATTTATTGTAACTGTATGTTTCCCTTGTGAGAGGGAAGTGCTACACATGTCTTAGAGTACATACGTCATAATTTTGCTCGCGGATTGTTGTAAACTAGACTAATACTAACTTGATGTGCTTACTGAGCTTAATTATTGAGCTAGCTTTCTAGCGGTGTTTCAAACTAAATCTCAAATAATTGATTTCATATTACCTCTATCTATATACTCTTTAATTTAATTATTCTGTTCATATGAATGTCACTGAACTCGTCCTAAACGGTTGGACGGATTTAAATGAATTTTTTTATATATTCGAGAATTTAGATTAGAAAAGATTAGTTCCATAAGATTCTTACAGATGGCAGTGTAAGGTAATCAGTCTGCTAAATTGAGTATGTAAACCTTAGTCACAGAAACTCGTGGCCGAGTCTGGTAGTTGAAATATATAATCTACTTATAGACGTCAAATAATTGGCGTTTAGCACCGGACAGGGAAGTTGTTTTATTGGTGAGAAGTAACTGCGAAATATACAGGATATATTTTAGAATGAAGAAGAAAAGAGAATGACGTAGAGAATGCGAGAGACGGTAAATATATTAAAAAAATCATAATGGGGGCTATGAATCCTCAAGAGAAACCCAAAACAATGTTTTGTCTATTTGTCTATATGTTTGTACAAACTACATAATCCTAGAAACGGCTTATACGATTTGAATGTTGTTTTCAGGATTATATTGTAATCGCCTTCACTTAACATTTAGGGTTTCACATTTAAATCGGTTATCTATGTTGCTTAAAACATCTGCTGTGTCAACAAGTATAAAAAGGCAATATTTCTACTACAAGACGGAAATATAAAAACAGGGAGAATTACGACTAAAAGTCACATGACATTATTTCGTGTAGAACAAGTTAAAATTCAAAAACTTTTCCACGCCATGTTACTGCTCTACCACCAAGTTAAGTAAAATATTAGAGCAGTGACATTTATACTTGTACACAAATCTGTTAAGTAAAAATGTACATATTATTATAATTATTCTTCCCAGTTCTATAACATAATAAAATTACATGTATTTTTACCAAGTTTAATTCCGAACATTTTCATTACGTTTTACAAAGGCTAAGTCGTAAATACGAAGTTATTTCATCTGTTCCTTTATCTGTTGTAAGACATTTTTTACATGTTTATTTCTTTTATTATAATAACTCCTTACATTTATAGTTAACAAGCTGTACCCAGCGTAGGCATATTAAAAGTCATATTTACAGAAAAGTCAGTATACTTGCATAAGAACACAATCGTTTTAATTCTGTTCATTGAAGTGCTCTCGGATATACATATGTATATATGGGTAGAACTAGTCTTATCGATCAGCAAAAAATCAAAACTTTTGACTGTAACTCATCAATCATATGTCCGGTCGATATAATTTTGGAGCCAAAACTGTGTTTAAAGAAATCTCAACAAAGTTGCTAAAGATATCAGTTTGCTATCACTACCATTTCAGAGTCCATAAAGGAAAAATAAACAAACATTAATTTAAAAGAGGCTTGGATTAAATAAGAGAAATATTTGTGAGAGTGGTATATATTTATGTAGTATATTGGAACAATTTTTGATAGCACAATACGGCATACGCTATTTATCTAAATATATATAACTCAAAGTTAACTGACTGACATAGTGATCTATCAACGCACAACCCAAACTACTGGACGGATCGGGCTGAAATTTGGCATACAGGTAGATATAATGAGATCGGCATCCGCTAAGAAAGTATTATAACCAATTCTACCCCGAAGGGGACAAAATAGGGGATGAAAGTTTCTTAACGCGAGCGATGCCGCGAGTAAAAGCTAGTTTATAATAAATTCTTAAGACTTATTACGTTACGTTGAAGTAACGACGATAGGTCCACATTGCGTATCACTAATAGGGGATATAAGTTGTATAATATGAAGAGAAAATCAACTTTTAAAGTTAGTATATCAAAAATGCATTCGTAGATACTGCAATTGGGTATAGACATCAAATCCCCGCAATGAAATAACTCAATGTAAAATCGAACTAAACTAATGCGAAATAAATTCATTGAACTCCGTCTGTTCACACGTGCGACAGCTTGTGAATGTCGCTGCGATGTTTTGTCGCAGGAGAATACGTTTTTGCGACATATTTTGAACGTGGCTGCGGTTCCCGTTCCGTTGTCATTGTAACATCGTTGCAAATGGCGCCAATATTGTCGACTTCGCTGCGACGTCGCATATTTGGACTTCGAATGTCGCCCGTGTGAATGAAACTAAACAAAACAAATTTGACCTTATTTATAGATTGCAGTAGTTTAAAAGAACTTAATATAGCTAGTATACAACAAATAATAATATATTTTGTACACGCATTACTTCTTCCTAATAAGAAATTTCTTCCAGCACGCCTAAAGGTGGAATATTGAATTAATGAGGCAAACTAATGCGTACTTATCAAATACTATAAGATATAATATAATAATATTACATAATTTTACGTTAAGTTATTTTATACTTCGTTCCAGAAGAAATCCATTTCAATGAAGTGAAAACTATTGTATGAGAGCAAAAATGGCACTTCTTATAACATAACAAAATTAAGCAGCTACGCTTCTTGAATAGTGGGGCCGTAGTTGAATCCAGCGATTACAAAAAGATTATTTACTAAACGCTACATATCACGCAAAATTCGCAATCAGTCAATCTGTACCAATGCTTCATTCGATGTCACTTAATATTTATAAAGTACTAGCAGACTCGCGTTGCTGTGACTGTCCATAGTGGACAAACACTGGACGTACACGTACTTTATATATATTAAGATTAAGAAGATGTATGTTAGTATATTGTTCATAGTTTAAAATAATGTGAAACAAAAGATCTGAGGCGATTAACATATTACATACAATGGAATAAAGAAATATAAACAATATCACGACAAAACGGGATTCGTTAATAAATAAGGCATGCAAATATTTGAAAATCATAAATTAATTAAAAATTATACGTGTCTCTAGTTTTCTGTTTGGCTGACAATAATTTTTTTACTAATAGGCGACAGTTATTACATATTGGGCGACTCCTCTATTAGTTTGTAGGCTATTTTTAAAATAACCAATTACGTATTCAAAACAATGTTATGTAAATAAACGTAGTTAGTAATACAACTTTAAAATATGACATTATGTACACAACATGCATGACAAGAACAATTTGACTGCAATAAAGTTTCTTTTTGAAAACACAAAAAGCAAGTTAATACTTGCGAGCACGTGATTCATGACCTATTTTGTATTTACATTGATAGGATATATTTGTTCTATCCAAAATGTATTCTAAATGTTTTAGTGGTTTAATGCGTAACTCGTATACTTAAATTTACGCGAGGTTTTAAGGATCTTAATATAATGAATAACTCTTATAAATTACTTGATCCTAGCTCCCTGTCCCAATTTCCCAGTGGACTTAAAAATGTCAGAATATTACGAAAAAAACTTGATTCCACCGGTAAATCTATACTAATAATATAAGGCTGAAGAGTTTGTTTGTTTGAACGCGCTAATCTCAGGAACTACAGGACCGATTTAAAAAATTCTTTTAGTGTAAGATACTTCATTTATTGAGGAAAGGTATACGATATATGTATAACATCACGCTAATCTTAGTTTGTTAATACTTGCGGTACTAGCGTTAACATCACGCTAAAATGAATAGGAGAGGAGTAGCAATAAAAAATATTGCGAAAACGGCAATAATTTTTAAGCCAAATCAACGTTTATTGGGTCAGCAAGTACACTATATATTTTGTGCACGTTATCACTTATTTCACAGTATAATTTGTTATAGCAACATATGTAAGTAAGTAGGTAATTTTTGTGTAGCATTATTATAAAGTCCATGTTATCAGCATTAAGAAAAATGTACAAGAGAGCATACCTATATAATTTTAGTTGGAAATTATAATAGATGACGGAAACATGCCGCTCGCCCACTTTGCCTTTGGATCTCGTAGAATAAACTTTACTCTATTTCTCGCTTTTTCTGTTGAACTGATATTTCAAACCTAGCTTGAAATAATTACTTTTAAACATTAGTCTTTTATTTTTTAAACTCTATACGTCCTTACTACTTATATTCAAATCTTAAGAACTGACATTCATTTAGGTTATATTAGAATACTTTCACTCTTTACAACATTCATCTTGTATCGTACATATTATGAATTAAACAGTATGACAAATACTCATAGATTGTACCTATTACCTATGTTTTCTACACATATATGTAACTCTTTAACAAGATAATAGTGTACTATGATATAAGAAAACATTAGACGAAATTAAAATCCATTTTGAGTTTTAAACATCTGAAAACCTATTTAATTAAAACATCGTGTTAAATGACGGCACAGATAAAAGTTCCTATAATTTTCACAAGTTTATAAAAAAATACCTCCTAGTTTACAGTACTGTACACAATTCGCATGCTAAACAAAAATTGGGATTTACTGATTTTTTAGACCAATATGGAATAAGCAAAATGGCAAAAAGCAAAAAGTATAAAGTGAACAAAATTATTTCTTTAGAAAAAATATACAACTACTCATTTTGAAACCTTTTACTCAACAAATAATAATTCATATTTCAATTTTCATCTTTTAATCTACCCTACAAGACTCTGGAGCTCGTGAATTTCCAGGAATAAAAAATATGCTAAGTGTTGCTGTCACCTAATCTTTTATATTTATTCAAATATATGAAATGCTCTTAATGACAAGCTATAATGATATGATAAGAACCTGATGATGAAGATGCCAATAATAATATTGATAATAGTATTCTTAAGCGAAGTCCTATACCCTATCACCACTCACCATCAAGTGTATTGGCTATAGTCGTATATATGTATATCCGAACGAGGCGTGAATAAGTTGATAAGTCGACTTGCGTATAATTATATTTTTTACTAGATGAACCAGTAATCTTTGTTTCGCCATATAAATTATTATTTAAGAACTATTTTTATATCTATAAAAAAGGTTATAGTGTGTTGACCTTAACAGCTAGACATATGCTATCGCGGACTTCTATTTAGATCGTTAAGAGGGGAACAATTTTGTAATACATGATTTTTGAATAACTTTCACCGTTTACTCAGCGCACGCCAATATTATGAATTGGCTTTAGCGTTTAATTCATAGTGATCTGAAAATTCAAAGTAAATGAAAACTCAAAGCGAATTAATACACATTGAGATAAAAAGTATTTATTAACATAAAGTCAGAATTTACAGATGAAATTTAAACTTAAAAGTGTCTGCCCCGAAAAAGTGCATTTTCGAATTGGCGAATTATTCACGCCTGGTGCAGATATATAAATAAAGAGAATGAAACTTTACATTTTAATTAATTAATATTTTTGATCAAAGATGTTCTTTAGAAAACCAATTTAACTTATGTTTTAATACAGCTGTATAGTACACAGTAGACATACAACACACTACACAATTTCTCTCACAAGACTCACAAAAGCATGTGTAGGTCACGTATTCTTTCTCTATAACGTAAGTCTCTAATATATAAAGTACTTCAATAAAAACCTTCACATTACATTTACAACGCTGTCTTTGTAAATTTCCTCATAAATTGACCTCTTTTATTTATACTCATGTTCGTACCTACAGTAAAAAGGAGCAAAGAAATGTATCCCTAGCGACACAATTTTAAGTCAATGTGACGAATGTAGGGTAAGTAAAGTGTTGCCAGGTTTCCGGTTCTCTCTAGCATTCTAATTTTAAGGTCAAGTTAGCTTTACGATTGGTAAACATATTTTTTAAATTTAGAATTTAAATATGCATTTAGTAACCTGCCCTCGCTTCGTTTCATTTTACATACTTGTGTGGGTACCCTAAATTTAATTTTCTTTAGACATATACATACATATACGCATCTGCAACTACCTAAGTTCCTATATACATAAATATACGAAAATCTCCGAAATATGCTATTGACATAAATTTTATTCTTAATAGATTTGTAACTTTTACACTTACGCCGGATAAATAAGTTTCTTACAATTGATGATTAAATTTCTAGTTCCCACACAACCTAAATTTGTGACATAACATTTTTTAACGCATGAAATTAATACAGACAAATTAATGCCTAATAAATCTAAATGTAATAAGAGATTACTTTTTAATTCCTGTTTTTTAAAATGCTGAATCTCCTCGATCTGTAAACACTAAGTGAGCACGGTCCAAAGACAGTTGCGTCCCCGAGGGCCATTTATTGTTCAAAGCAAGTAAAAAGAATCGGAGCAAGTATAGAGAGAGCCGTAAAAGTTTGCTAGAAAATTAGTTGTTCATGAAAGTTCAGTCGTAACTTCATAGATACAAAATTCAATTTAGTAAAACTAACATACGGGTAGTTGTAACGTTTAGATTGCGTTATGTTGTTAAGGTTTATTCAGGAACTTGCTACAGCAGTACCTACATGCAACGTGGCGTTTGAATACACCGTATATAATTAAATCACTCTGTCATTATTTGGGGCTTTCACATTTAGAGAATGTTTACCATGTATTTAGACATTCATTTAATACCACTATAATGCTTGGTTTCATGTCTTTTGTAATGTTTCCTTTGTATTATCTTATTATGTTTACTGTAACGCTAGTGTTAAGCACAAAGTTACGTAATAGTTAAGGATTATGGAAGTAAGATATGTACATGCTAAAGAAGCAATGCCTTTGGAACTTCTAGGAAAAATAAAATCAAACATTTCGTTGGCTTCTTTCAATTTGAAGCAGATTACTTAAAGATTGTACTCTAATACATTTCCTTTAGAGCTGTACCAGAGATTTTAGCCTTATATTAGTACATTGGATGTGTATATTTCAATGTTTGAATTTGTGCCTTATATACACGTTTGAATATGAGGACATCTCAATCGTAACTTCAGCGATCGTGTTCAAAACTATCAACCCGTCTTAATCCGAATAGAAATTTACTTAGTGTAGGCGTTATACTATAAAATGTTTGTTAGTTTATCTGTACGTTGTTGACTCTTAAAAGGATGTAGAGCGTTAAGGTCTTTAATAACTTTGTTTAGAATTTTCTGATAAAGGTTTTGGTACCAAAATCATAACAGTTACAGTCGAAAATGATGATTTTTTTCCTGATCGATCGGACTAGATCAACCCTTATATCTAACAGTACTTCAATAAACAGGATAAAAACGATTGTTTATGCTGACTTTTCTTTAAATTTGGATTTTTAATATGCGTAGCAACGCGTGCTGGGTACTGCTAGTATGAAATAAAATCAATGATAATAAGATATTAAGATCTATTTTTCTACGCTTACTTCCTCCAAGTTATAAATAGACCAACGCGACGCAGGTTTCACTATTCCGAGAACGTATCCATACGCATGGATGCTACATAATAATATCCTGTTTATGTCTTTATACGACACTGCTTCGCCATCGCCCCGCTTTAGTCAGGAACGCTACCTTAAGGCTTATATTTTTAAATCTTCGCATCTAAGATGAGATAACAGTAATTATTTTATGTAAGGTTGCAAAAATTCCGCTGGAATGAAGGTAAGAGATAATGAAGAAATGTAACATTAATTTCTGTTATAATTCTGTTTGGTGTTTTGTGAATTAGCATAGGTTTTAATTACAGAGTCAAAAAACTCATCAATAAGAAAATACACTACTCCTTAAATACTTATTCTCAAAAAAATTTGATATAATTTTCGCCTATAAATTTAACTGACAATGTGTATTTTAATGATTTTATTATAGTCCATATTAAGTTACTTCATTCTTGTATCTTACTGGAATTTTTCTATATTAGTATATTAGTCTATATAATTATTTTTCTAATCGAAATGCAGTAACTCATTATTACTATTACATTAAAACATTGCAGAAACCAGCCCTATTAAGATACTTATAAAACGAAGCTACCACTTAACAGTACTATTCATATAATTTCAACATAAATATATGTACAGTGTACTTGAATATTATTCAAGTATCATTTTGCGTACTGGCAATGATATAAGTTTTTAATGCAATTATAAACGTGCAGTGCCACAGAGGAACGAGTGTTGTAAAATAAGATTAAACGTGCATACATATGCGAGATCCGAGCAATAAAATTAATTATAAGAACAAATCTAATGGGAGCACCTTTACTCTTAGTATTAGAACAAAAATATTAAAATAATACACTGGTAATATTACTAGTGATTTAAGGGACTGTTGTATTGGTAGATGAAGTAAAAATGTTAAAGTGTGTCGTGTGTGTGTGTGTAGTGTGTTAAAGATATCTATCTAAGTTTCTAAGAGATGACATCATTATGTCACGTCATGTATACACTGCTAATCATTATTAGCAGTGATATCTTAGCAGTAGATTGTAATGCCATCAAAAACATAACTTGTAAAAAAAACAAGTTTTGCACTCGCAACTCAGTTCTACAGTAAAAAGTTCTGAGATCCATGTAATACCAAGTCAGTAAATTTATTCAGTCCCTACTAAAGGGTTTAGTACAGTAGTAACAGAAGGTTCTGTTTTAAGTTTCTACGCCATCAGTCATATCAATGTTAGTAATATTTAAAGTTTTAAATAAATATTTTGACTTGATAATCGCACTAAATAATATAATTTAATGTAATGTGTATTACTTGTGAGATACCTTCTTTTGTTTTATAATTGTAAGTTAATTCTTAACTACAGTTCCACCTAATGGTAAGCGGTGACGTTGTCTTGGGTGGTAAAGCGCATTGACTTAGTAGATGCCTATTCAGTCTTGACTTCAATACGTTAAGGTTATAACCGAACGGGAACACTGACGCGGGCAATTTATGATTTAACTTTATATGTTTTCATACGATAAGTTTATTATAAGTTTTCGGGGGGCCAAAGTTTGCCGGAACTGCTTCAAGAGAAGTGTAGTATGGCCCTGTCGCTTTTTGCTCGATTTGGCGGGGACACTGCCATGCCCCCTGATACTTTACTGATAAGCAATAATATGTGACGATAAGCCACAAACAGTTTAGAGAGTTAAAAGGGTGTCTAGCAATAAGTAGGTGATGTTTAAGTAATTTAAGTATATGTTAAGGAAGCAGATTCAAAGTTATTTGTAAGTTTTAGTAATTTACAGTTCACTAAAAGATTTTTTTTGAAGGAGTTAAATGAAAAAATAAAAAACTGAATCTGAAGAGCTAGTATAGATATTGTCTATTTTTAATATCAAAAATAAAATAATATCTGTATTCAATGAATCGGCTTCTTATCATTCTGTCCTTCATTATAACTCGTAATATCAAAAAGATGTAACATCTCAGCGCACCTTGTGATAAAGGATTTCCTGTTCCTTTATAATAACTGCCGGAAGACCTTTCCTTCAAATAATATATTCAATACATTGAATATTTAAGCACGAGTCATGAATATAAGACCAAAATAAAGGTTAATTTTCTTTTTACGTCATACTTAGTTAAATTTATGGAACACGAAAAGTTTGCTTAGTAACAAGTAGGTTATAATTTTTATGAATAACTGTAGTGTATATTATTAATATTTACTAGCAGACCCGGTGAACTTCGCGCCTAACAGCTAAGAATGATGATAACCTTAATTAACTTAACCTAACTTTTTTATGTTTTTTATTGACGAGTGTCATATTTTAATACTTATTATGCTATTCCCTAGAAAGACGAATTCGAAAATATAAAAATTATAAAAAACGTACAGCCGATTTTGAATTATAAATAATGTTAATGACTCACGACTTTCTTTTATATATACATATATTTATTATATATCTGTTACTAGATTTATTAATTATGTAAATTAAAAAAATATCTTCTATTGAATGTGTATATCAAATTTGATTCCCGTACCATAAAGAAAAATAATGCACCATTTTCAAATCTTCTTAACCACACAAAATTATTAGCAATACCCTTTAATAAGAGTTTAGTGACTCTTCAATGTTCTTGTTAAGTAAAATATCTTTATCTATGAATAACGTTCAGCTATAAATTGGATTTATCTTTCCTTTTTTACGTATCTGCGAACACTGCGGCTTGCGATTACGACATACGTCTAAAACTTTTCAAAAGAAACAGGCTCCCTCTAAAATTTGCATCGCTATTATTGTGTTCATGTCTTCAAATTAAGAGTGAATAGGCATCTACTAAGTTAATGCGCTTTACCACCCAAGACTACATCGCCGCTTACAATCAGGTAGAACTGTAGTCAAGCAATAACTTACAATTAATAAAACAAAATGTATCCTTTTCTATTGAGTCGTCTACTCGTTGGAACTTTAGAATCAATATCCTATACATCTATAATATTACTACTAATTTATTTATGACCAAGTAAATGGATTGTGGTGATATTATTGCCTCAATTCTCACTAAACTTTAATGTCTCATTTTTATTTAGCCGATAAACGAGCTAATGAACTACATAATGGTAAGCGATGAATCCTTTGACGGCTGATTCAAGCAAAAGGATAGCTAAGTGTGGTAGGGTGGTAGCTAGTGAGACAGGCTTTACGGAAATATTTTAAGCCGTATCGGGACGGCTTACAATACAGATCCCGATCCCACGCCGGCTGACCGGAGTATCAAAATATTTCCTTGAAACCCGGCTAGCTGTTAACCTCTCGCTTAAGTCAAACACAAATGATTCATCGTCCGATTAGGAACTTGAGAGCCAGGCTGTCTGTCCCGTCTTTCTTTTCTCTTCTTTCTTGGCCGCAACGCATTAGTAACTTGGTGTAGCAGATCTCCATTGTCGACGGTGGCTAGCTACCATTAGATGTTTGTCGTTCGTTTGTCGACTAGTTACATAGAGAACAATAATATCAGCAATAAAACACTAAAACTCAAAATAATGTTCCATCTAACCAAACCACTAGAGATTACGAAGAAAAGTATCTAGAGGTAATAGACATTCATAATAAAAATATTGAGCCGCATTAGCCGCAGCCGCAAGCCGTCGCTGGGCGGACTGATAACGTGCGCAAATTGGCATCGACAATGTAATAAGGTTAGAGAAGCGATCATAGCGACGTAGCATAAACATCTCACAATCGATAAAAACATATACCTATTAACACAGCTGCAAGCAACGCCATTTTGAAGTGCTTATTTCCATTATAACATTGTACTAACTACACTGAAATGTTCTACAAAAGTTCGCGTTTTGCTTCGCGAAGTCCACAACTTTCAACTCAACAAAGTACACAAACTCCCCAATTGGCATTACGCGAAAACAACATTTATTACAAGCGAGCACAGATTGAATTAGCCCGCGGTAGAATTCCGCTTACAACTTTGCGCAAATAGAGCGAGTTCAAGTTATCTGAAAAGTTATTTAACAAAGTTTCATAGCTTTCTTGGATGTTACGCGAGTTTGTACTTTGAGTGTTTGGAATTGGGTAACTTATTATTTGATCGATGACATGCACGTTGGACCTTTCTCATCCCGTGTGCGTCTACGTTATCCCATCGAGAGCCGTGACTGTAGAAAGATTTTCCTTCTCTACAATGGACTGAGACTGGGACCGGTTACTGAAATGACTTTGTAATGGCGTCCTCAATAAAACGATCTTCAATATCGTAGGCTTTTTACCTTATTTATGAAATTGAGAAACTTTTTTCTCCAAATATTTATTACCTATTCTTATATCGGAATGTTTCTTCTAAAGGAGTATAAATGTTTATTGCTAACAGAAGTTATATTTTTATTGGTAAGAACTAACCAAACGTGAAAATGTAAATAAAATGGCTTCGATGTGTTGTATTAAAAAGTTTATTGAATGATAAATTATTCTTAAATGTGATGTAATTAGTGTAAGTAATTATAGAAATAGAATATCTAAAATTAACTAACGGATATTACATTATGGTACTTTGTATGGACCGAAAAACATTACAAAAAAAAATATTTGATAAAGACGCCTGGTAAAGGTCACATCTAAAATAATAATGTAATTTAAAATTTTCTTTGTGATAAGTCCTTACTTTAATGATTTTTATTACATTATCGGAATATCATCTTCGTCTTATGTTCAAAGAATCTTATTTGTGAATAGTAATTAAAACTTATTACTGTTATTAATATTGATTTTTCATTTATGTATTACAATTATAAGGATTAGGCATATATGTATATTAGTGTGTTTACATAACAATAACATATATTATGATTGTAAATAAAACGAATACACAAGTCAAATAACTTTAAGTAAGCGTCTCGCTTTGTTTGTGTCATCAGATTCGTTTCGTGAGAGATAACTCATGCGATTGTGTGAGGTAACTCGAGTTTGTAACACTTTTAGTACTTTTGACTGAAACTTTTTATAAACACAACTTTGAAACTGAAAGTTAACTTTATCGTTGACTAAAGTTTGAGTCACTCACCTGTCACTTATAGAAATATCCGGGCCATAAGCAAGGTCAAGAAGTAATCTTAGCGTCCTCCTCACTAATGCAGAAGTAAACACAAATTACAAGGGCATCATCCGGGAAACGTCACTCGCGAAACACTTCAAAACAATACATGAAATCGTCACAAACACACTTTTTACATTGTTCCACGGGCCTTTTAAATACTTTCACGGTATCTCCGAGTCAGGGAAACGTATTTCGTCTTTCAGCATAACCTCAAAACATCTTACTGACACTCCGCGGCCCACAGGAATTAATAAAAAGTTTCTTTATAAAACAAGTGGGTTGTGAGCATGTTCCAAAATGGCGGAACTTTGCGTTAACTTCGGAACGTAGAGCGACGTGAAGTTGTTGGGTGCGCGGCTCCTCGTCGCTGCTACGGTTGCGCAGTCACTCCTAACTTTCCTCATAACAGTCTATCACAAAAAAACTTGTCAATAGTTAGTTTTTCGCACGAAACTTTTTCGAACGTCCAGAAAAGTGATTTGAGCGCGTTGTTAATTCGTGGAAGTGGTTTGAAGGGATTTCAACTGGAGTTATCGTGTGAAATCGTCTAGTAGACTACGTTTACCGGCTCGCGAGTCGCGTAGTCGACGGGGGTTCGCTCGGGAAAATCAATAACTTACGGCCGACTCTCTCCGCCGCTCTCCGCGTTTAATCATACACTTTGTGAGCAAAACATTAAAACTTGTCCGTTTGTTTGGCGGAGGGGGACGTTTGGAGCGGTGGCTCGGGAGGGCAGCTACAGCGGGCCGAGGCGCGGGCCGTCGAGCGGAGCGGAAGCGGGCACGCTCGCGACTCACTTTGTCAGTTTCCGCGAGTTTACTTGGGACAAAGTTTTGAGCGGTGTTCTTACAAAGGAGCACGATTTTGTACTGCAACGTGAGAAAGATTGGCGGGGAGCGCGCCCCCCGCCGGTCTTGCCTAACTTTGCTGCATTGTTATAGGTGGCCGCAAGTTCAAATTAAAAGTTTGTTTAATAACTTGTAGGGCTCTTTATCGCTTTCGCGTTCCAGTTTTAAATTACTTTGAGAAAGTGTTCACTAGGAGAAACGTTTTATTCAAGTTATAAGTTAACGAATCTTGAATAATATTACTGTACTAATTAAAACTTCAAATACATTTTACGTTTTGCTACATTTATATTGCGGTTATCGGCTAAAATTACTATAGTTATAATAACGTTTTTTCTAGGATTTTATGTCAAGAAAGTAGGTATTACTAGAAATGTATCTGCAAACAAGTATAGGGCAATGATTATACAATATATTTATGACTCATAATTGCCAGAATGCAACAGTATTGATAATAACTATGATATCAAAATTAACGATGTTTTTTTATCATTATAATGTTTTTGACTACAAGCCTATAACTTTGAGGAACTGGCCTCTTAATTTTCAATAATAGAAAATTATTCAAAATTACAAAAATACTAATTTAACTTAGTATTACTTAAGTGGGAAATCATCTTTCGTTTTTTCGACAACATAAATTTTATATGTATATTTTCAACATTATGATTATTAAAAAAAACAATATCTTCAAAAAATGTCTGATCAGAATATATATTTTTAATCTGTTTATGAACTATATAATACAACATAGTTAAACCATTCTTTACCTAACTTTTAATTTAAAAGTTATGAAAATCCAAACAATAATCATAAAAATTAACGCGGGAAATTAAAACCCAAAAAAATGCGTGCTTAAGTGTTTTCGCAAAACATCGACATGAGTCAGAAATTTTAATTTTAATTGAGAAATAAAGAATTTTAATTAACCTTTACGGTCAATAGAGCGATTTAATACTGTAAGAAGTGTAAACAAGTTGTCTTTAAATATTTCTCGTTTCTCCCACCCCCCGTTCGCCCCTTTGACCAAATAATCTCACAATTAGTTTGCTTACAAATCGCACAGCTCACGAAGTAACCGCAGCGTAAACTTCTTCATATACTTGAGTATTTGTAGTTTAATAAAGTTCAATTTATAATAATTTATGCTTATGTGCTGTTTCAAATCAAACTTAGATTTACCTTTACTTTTAGTACTTTACTTTACTTTTTAGTAGCCAGCTCTATAACAGCAGAATGAATGCTATCTAACGTTAGCAATTGGTATTTCATAATTGTGCCTTGTGAGGCACGATCATGCTCAGGAATTATTGCCCTAAAAAAATATTGTCTTTACAAGTGTTTGACTCCACAGCACTTTTTATTTGAAAAATTTTACAACTGTCTCGTTTTTGTAATACTTATTTCTTATCGCTCGGCTCTTCTTGGATGTAGCGTTATGTTATTAAGCCTTCTTTGGTAAATGGATTTTCTAAAAAAAAACAATGTTTCAACCAAACAAACTTCATATTTATAATATTAGTATAGATGTATAGATATATACAACTACTAGCGGATTCGGTACATCTTATCCTGCGACATGAAAAAACATTTTCTATCGGTTCTATGTGAGTGTAAACGTCTTTAGAAACCACAAAACCACACACAAAAAAAATATTAAAGTCGGTCTAACCGTTTAAGAATATTTCAGTGACATATACATAAACATAAGAAATATAAAATTATATTAATATTAGTTCATTTTTCAGTACTACTTATAGGAAGGAAAACAAATATTTACTTCGCGTAGTTAAGCCACCATTAATATAGACCAACAAATTCCTATACGACATTCAAATGTTGTCGATTCGACTGAGCAAATGCAAACTTATAGATCTTCATAAATTGGCTTGTTATGAAATCGGTACGGTAATCGTGCTAGTCGGTCGACTAGTCTACCGACTGATCGCGAGATTAGTCGATCCCAGTCAAAGTCAGAGAAGCCAGACTCCTACCTCCACCGGGGGTTGAGTATTAACAAGTACTTTGTGAGATAAATAAAGTTAGCTTATAAGAGATTGTTGATGTTTGTACGGATTTTTCCGAAGTTAAATGGGAATAATATTTCGAACTCCTACTCGTAGCTATTAATGAATTTTATTTTTATAGCTTTTTCTTTACAACTAGATAATATATGTACATAAAAGTTCAATACTGTTTTCTTTAATCAACTGAGTCAGGTTTTGAAAGAAAAGTAATATCGTAAAGATCTTTGAAAAGAAATGTAGTATTAGATGAACGAAACAGATTCAAAAGATATATTGTTATATAAGACATATATATTTGTAATAAAAACAGGTAATTTTATAGAAACAGACGACAAAAAATACGTTACTTATTACGGAAAATTAAGACCTTTAATAACAGGTCGACAACTACCGAACCATTACAAATGCGTTGGTAGGAATGAATCAATGAACCTAAGTACTTCCCAAATGAGTCTCTGAGACATAAGATTATACTTCTAGAAGGAGCCAGATTTTCTAAGGACCACCGATATGAGTACCGGCAGTACTCTAATAAGGTGGTACAGAGCTTAGCAAC
>DWJN01000168.1:0-29477 GCA_018248895.1 Carystus phorcus
AGTATGGTAACCAGAGCCAAGCAAACAATGGAAAAATAGTAAACCATCGATAATTAAAACAAATGACAAACGAATATTCATTCCGGGCGGGGAATTGCGATGCTTAGGTAAACCCAACAGGAGCGTGAAACCAGGCATGTATAGCAGACATTAGGTTAATGCTCTTAGGCGCCACGATCGAAAATAATATTCGCGGGCATAAGCTAAAGTTAGCTTCATCTGAGCCTTCTAAGCCGATGTGGTTGTGACACTAAACAAAGGGTAATACCGGTATTAACCAGTATACATAAATATACGAGCCACAAGAAGTATTTTTCTCCTTAATTTTTAGGAACTTTGTAACTCATTAACGTAGGATTCTTCTAGTTTCTGGATTGTCACCAGCAAATTTTATGATAAACTAAGGTAGAATAGTAACTACTACAAAATTGTTACAATTTCGATTAGAATTTTATGGCTTATCTCCACAGAACTAGATGATCATATAGCATTCACAAATTAATGAATTGTATATAATTTATATTATATATATATTTTATATTTATATATATATATATTATGTTTTATATTATATATTTTATATTCAAATCTCAAATATGGTACATAAAATATAGTACAACACAAATGTACATTAAACACGATAATGAATAATAAATTTAAAATAACAGCCACAGCAGACTTCCTAGGTAATGACAAATTAAAATTCATTTGCAAGTTCATAAATTATTCGCGGCGAACGTTTTCATTTAATTTCAATTTTCAATAGCAATGAAGTGCAAAAATTTTTATATAGAGAACAGTCTTGATAGTAAGTTAATATTTCCTATCAAAGCGAATTAATGAAATTTGTACAAACGTATTTGTGCAAGCAATGATAACGTACTGGTTTCAAGAAACGCCTCCAAAAGGGTGTCATGTACAAAAACTGTTTTAAATCATATTCATAAGTCTACGCCCGTCATACATATAATTACACCTCTCGCTTAAGCTACAAATGCTACTTGTAGTTACACTGCGATAAATATGATTTTTAATGCACCCCCAGTTTTCCTCGTCACATTCAAATTTTTATAGCCATTTATTTACTTAAAGCAAATATTTCATGCAAGTTTTAAGTACATCGCATTACTTCACACTAGAGGTGCCGACATTGGCTCGCACGGACTTAAAACTCAAGGGGCTCAATCACCAAATTATCAGCATTCCCAGCTCGATACTTATCCTAATAGCAGGTTTCGAGTTTTACACCGACGTTAAAAAATAGCAACGATATTTTTGAAGCGGCCAGTAGTGTAAATATCATACGGCAGAACCGGTATTAATCAACTAGGTATGGTAATCGTCGGAAGATATTTGTCCGCTATTATCTTTTAATCGAGGTATGACTAACAAGCGCTTGTAATCGTAAGCTAGTGATCGACCGAGGTGTAATAAGTAATTTGATGGGCATTTGTTATTTGTACGGTTTATGAGCACTTCGTGTGCTGAAGTGCATATTTGGGCATTCATTTTGATTATCACAAATATATAGTTCTTTTGTAAGCCCGAGTGGCCAAACCCCTTTAAATACTTGGGTGGTCCTTTCACTCCTTCATCAATCAATGAATCGGGACTGATAATCCAAGTCTCATGCTTCCACTGCGGTTAATAATGCGTTGATGCTTCTAGTAGTGTTTCTGATATTCTTGAGCGATTTTAACCGCAACCATATGACTCGTCTACTCCTTTGATATCAGTACAATTAAAAAAAAAAACAAAAAGTGGAGCAGCGTTGCGCATTATGCTTTTAGCCTTCTAAATAAAAAGTAAATACAGTGAAACACCTATGCATTGAAACCAACCATGGGAAAAGAAATCAAATTATCCGCATTATTTTTCATTAAAAGCCATGTCGTCGTTTTGTCTCACTGACGCATCCGTGACGTTGCGACAGCGCGGACACGGGTTCACACCTTATTCACTAATTCCCTATACATCATATTTATTTAAATTTTATCACCTTTAGCATTCATTAAGCGAGATTAATGATAAAACATGATTAATTTTAACCGATTAGAAGTTTATAGCTGTTGGAAAGTTCTCATGAGAATTCCTTAATTTCGTGGCGATAAAACTATGTTAAGAAACGATTAAAGGGTTAGTTTTAAATTAGGCGAATTTTTTATATGAATACCCGTCAACAAAGAGACACATTACACACGAACATGTGAATACTTCTAACCATTTATATCTGTCTAACAAGGCGTTGCTCGCTTTGCCCAGATTGATAAACTTAGTTCGTTTCACAGAATTGAGGTAGGTTAGTTCATATCATAGAATTGCTGCAAGTCGTTCATTACATAGAATTGGAAACGCAAAGACAATCTAGAGCTTGTTGCAGAACTTGCTCCTTCCAAATAATATCTAGTACCTACAGCCAAACTTGCTATATTAATCTCAGAGTAATGACTTCTAAATGTAAATAATAATTGGCGCAACAGGTGAGGCATAAATCTCTAACAAACGAGCGCATGATTAAGAAGACCGTATATCAAGTGATAGCGGTTCACCACACGCGATACTAACACCTATTTCAAGGCACACCTTAAGAAAAATGTATATAAAATGAAATCTACTTACAAACCATTGCAATGTATCTTAACAAACGACTCGTTCTCATGACTCATATAAATAATCTATACATATAAGATTTATACAGTATAAGATACTTATTAATATTTAAATATTTTTTGTATCTTTATTCTTAATTTCACAAAAACTTAACCAATTAGGTTTTAAGTGATTTAATATGGTCAAAATTTAAAGTCCCATAATACTTATGTGAATAGCATCTGCCAGTATATTATGCATTATTTCTAATGTCCTTTTATTATTAATTTAGCACATAAATATCTACTGGAAACGAATCCAGGACATCCCTTTCAACAGGTAAGTTCACAACCAAACGTCTCATATAGCCAGTTACCATTTGCCTTCAGATTTGCCAGGATCAGAACTAGTTTTTTCTTTTTAAATAAATATATTCTGAAATGTTATTAGTATACAAGACAAGATTCATGTACTATGAATTGCATAACACGTTAGCGCATGTTAACACTAATAGTTCAAGTATTTTGATGCGGTTGATTCATAACTGCATGTTACATTAATATGGATGGCTTGAGAACGAATGCGTACAAGCCGATGATATTATGATTACAAAGTAAATTTATTTCCATCGTTGCTATTACACATGCTCTATTTATCATTTATGTGATAGCAGCTTGTGAGAAAAATCTCAAATGTAGGCGTATTTTACCACAATATTGTCATTCATGATTAAATAATCTGATACCCGCATAATTTCCAATAAGATGCATACGGAAATCGAACCCATATTATTTCTACTTGAAAATGTGATTATAACTATTACTATATCGTTAGTTTGGTTTTGACGGGTAACGATTTGATTTAAAACTCCCTTTATATTTTTGTAAAACCAGGTTCCATCAGCACCACCTGGACACCTGGTGTTCTTCTATAGCACGGTTTTCACGACATTTTTGCCTCGTACGTGTAAACAATGGCACAAACTTCCTGCATAAATGTTTCCACAGTGCTATGACATGGGGTCGTACAAGCCAATATCCATGGGCGACGGTGATCACTTACCGTCAGGTGACTCATTTACTCTTTTGCCTGCTTACAGGCATATAAAAAATATTAGTGAAATATAGTAAAATAAAAACTCCTATACATTGTTGAAACTTGAGACAATACAACTACACTATGTATACACGCATTATTTTGCACACTCCACAAATATAGGTTTGTGAATGTTTAATAGTGCTGCAATGATTGATTTTTTTGTCATCGTTTCAATGCCAGCAATCTCATACGAGACCAATTGGCGTGTCTGCCAATCTCATTATTCATAGGAAAACCCCTTAAATATGCCAACATCATTTCCATTCTCAATGCCGATGAGACTTCGGCGCTTCTCTGACACGCCAATTAAGTACCAATTGGTTGCCAGTTATAAATAAATTTATTTCACGCCTTCGGTTTTATCTTGTATCGTCTGAATTGTTCTTTCCTTAACAATCGCGACTCTGAGTGTTTACATTAAACTGTCGAGGGAATTACGAACGAAAAGTATTCGAATGCATAAAATAAGACTTTTAATACTCTTTAGTATCGCGTAAAATCTCTGGAGACCAATAAATTTAATAGAAAATAGTTTCGAGAGCGACTCCTTGACAGCGTGAACGGCACGATTTTTATTTATTCTTTGCGTGTAAAGTACTTTCGTTTAGAAACTGATAAGCAATTACGAACGCACAATCATTTTAAGGGGATACCGATGTATGCACAGCCTTAAATTTATTGGTATTCGAATTGAAATTGTATTTTCAGAGGAGGATATAATAAATAACCGAAAGGTCGCGTTAACGAGCCAACCCGACGCGAGATGCACGGAACAATAAAGTAACTAAGACTTTTACTCAAGACGAAAGAATGTATAAAACACGTAAGGGAATAAAATCCAATTCGAATCCACCGTAGGGAACGTCTAAGACGTCTTGAAAAATATAAAATGATTTTTTAGAGGTAGACTTTTAATAAGAGCCGTCGTTTTAACACGTTTCGGACGGCGAACGTTCAATCAAAAGCGAAATAAAGCGAGATAGGATGGATTTCGAAATACCTGTGCGCACATTGATCGGCTTATAGACCTCGCCGCATATTTAAGCCCACGGATATCTCCGTAGATCTTGCAAAAACCCGACTCGATGCACCGAGTGCATGCCTCGGCCGGGTAATGATTGGCCCCCATATCGAACCGAAGAATCCCTTGTAAAATTACCGCTTTATAATAGGTAGGTAACTAAGTTTTTCGGCAAGATTTCTGATTCGTTTCTTATCATCTCATTTTAATCTTTCGCTTATTATGATTCGCTTACACCGTCCGCCTCGCAGGTCTGATTGAGTTGCTGATGTTTTACGTCGTATGAGGTATCAAGTATTCCTTTTTCCATACAGTTTATTTTATTTTTTATATATATATATATACAGATTGATGATAATGTTGCCAGTTTAGTTTTTACACAAAACATTTAGCAAAATGAAAATATAAATTGAATTCCAAATCAAATAATTCTAAATAGAAGCTCGTAAAGTATACCAATCAGACATCCATGGGTGATCACGATTTGCGATTCAGAGATTGGCTAGTTTATTTTCCGCGTCAGTAATAAAACAGTATCGCAATCTGACCGTTAATAAGCCGTTCGATGAAAACCTGATTTAACTGCGCCACTTGTAATTGAGAACCACTGAGTATTTATTCGCTTCGTAGTTCACTTATCTCAGCTGTTTATGCATCGGTCTACACGAATCTCGAGGGGTATGCGGAAAGAGTTTCATTGATTGTTTTGTTCGAACAACGAAACATTCGAACTGTTGTTATTGTGTAATTCCTGAAAATGTTACAAATTATCCGATTTACATAATTAATTCAATGTAGAATTAATAAAACTAAAATTTAGAAGCAAACTAGCGCTTTAATAGCATTACGGGTGATGTTAAAACAGTTTATTTTGCAACATGGATAGATCTAATTATTTTCTAGCTACTACCATTTAAAACACATAAATATGTATTTGGTAATATTTTTAACAATATTACCAGTTTAAAAATGGAAAAGAAAACCACGCCATAATATTTTAGTAAGCAACTTATGACATGTTTATGTATTACGGTAAACAAAGTTTTGATTTTAATAAAATTGTAGTTATTGACCCTTCAAATAGTATTGTTCTGAATCGATCAGCAAAATTGAAATTTTGAAACATTTGTCTTAAGTAGAATACCAAGATTAGAACTATTCAGTAACGCGCAGTAAGAATAGCGGGAATCGTTTTAATATAATCAGGCTAAGTTCGAGATAGCAAGTGAAGTCAAGTAATGCGGACGTTTCTGAGAACTACCGTCTTAACGGTTAACGCCGCCATAACGCCATCACTGTTCTGTGCTCTCCTTACGCCAATCTAGGGATGGACATTGTAACACCATTCGGTCAATATTAATCCGGTCAAGGGACATATACAACGTGCGTTGGGGACTGCATAGTGACAGCATACCTTGAATCCATTAATGGCCTACTACAAGGCACAGGTTTCTCCTCAACACTGAGTAGGTCTAGAGAACACTTCGCGCTGCCCCAATGCAGAAAGGTGGAGGTGATTGTATGGGGATTGGATATTTTACTCAAATGACTAGTCACCATATTATTTCGATAGGCTATTGGAGAGGTTAGCGTGTACGTATATTGAAATCAATGAACAAAGATTAAATTAATTTAAGAAAATTGTGCAAAACAACAAATTTAACGAATTACAAAAGTTCGACAACGTACCGCCTTAAATGTTTCGAGTAAAATTCAAACTTGATTCGATTCGAAGTTTTTACAATGGATTTCAAGTTTCTAAAAACTGATCCGGTTCAAGAGATCTCAGCTCAAACAACACTAGCGAAGTGCAATTTTGCGCGAAATGTAGCCGTGTCCCGCGGCGATACTTGTGCCTCGCATTCGTGTATGAAACTCCATTTTCTGCAGTTATACCCGTTTAGAGTAGGACGTTTTAGTCTACTAATGTTATGTATACGGTATAACGGTAAACGCTGTAAGATTTTTTGTGATATTCCAAGCTGTTATCAGCTACCTTCTCTGGATTTTAGGAGAACATTTCTAAACTTCTGTACAATAAAATGAAAATGTAAGTATTTTACTACAAAACAAATGTAGGTATATAGACCTTTTTTTTTATACATTATAAGTTAATGCTTGATTACAATCCCACCTGATGGTAAGCAGTGATGTATTCTTGGGTGGTAAAGCGCATTAACTTAGAAGAAGCCTATTCACCTTTACAAAAAACAAAGTCACAAAAAGTAACATAAACACATACTGCGGATTTTATATATTAAACAACATTTTGTTATAAGTTAAAGTACTCACTTAATACCTGCAGAGGCTTCAGACTCGATGAATGTCGTTATGTTGTAAGTAACCATTGAGTTCCTTCGTGAGAAGACAATCTTAACTACAGGGTAATAGAAATCATGCATATAATATTATACTAATCTAGCTTTTGCCCGTGGCTTCGCTCGCGTCAAAAAACTTTCATCCCCTATTCTATCCCCTTGGGGCTAGAACTGATCAAAATCCTTTCTTAGCGGATGCCTACGTCATAACATCTACCTGTATGCCAAATTTCAGCCCGATCCGTCCAGTGGTTTGGGATGTGCGTTGATAGATCACTATGTCAGTCAGTCTGTCACCTTTGAATTATATATATGTATTTAGAACATGTATAGATATCCATTCCTCCCTTTACGTTTGCTTCCTGCATCATTAACAATAGGGGAGTTCCTTGTGAGAATAGGTTCTAGAATTCATTATCACATCATGACAAATTCATGAATCTCTGCAGGCATATACAGAACAAGTGACCAAAGTTTCATCACAATCGGATCAATGGTTAACGAATGCAAACATTAATTCTAGAACCCAAGTAAACCTTTAATACGATGAACCACACTCGTGAATAACCACTTACACCTTGGATTCCTTTATAATAGCATTTATAAAATCTGAATTCTCTTTATTATGATGAATAAACCGTTACACATGAATAACCTATTGCACTTCATAAGTTCAAGTGCAGGAAATATTATGATACCTTGTACCTCACCGAGTGGTGCCAACTGGTGGGCGTTGAGACTTTGGAGCCAGACGAGGACAACGACCTCTTTCATAAACAAGTCAGCCATAATGAAACTCGGATAGATTTGCCCATTGCAAATGTTGTTCGAAATCACTTCTAAAAAATAATAACGCATCGAAATCGGCAGTAACCAAACGCTTCCGTATCTAATCGGTATATTTCGAAATATTCCAACCAGCGTAGATAGATTCTTATAATAAATTCCACTTGGAATCGGAGATAGCAGTACTGGCTGCAGCGGAGATTATGATTGTATAGCGGGTTTTATTCAAACTATTACAGACAGATAGGAGATAAAAGTCAAATTAAGAATAAACTATTAAGATAACTATAACTACAAGCAATTTATTATCGATTTAAACGTAAAAGAACAGATAAAATCGTTTGTATATTTATCGAAATAAAAAATAGAAAGTAAACAAAGTCGTTACACTCATTCCAGACGTTAACTCACTACAATTGCGACTACAAAATATCTGTGTCTATCTGGATAATCGTCAGGCACATCCATATTTCCCTCAGCGGAAATCGAACCCGGAACCATTAGCGAAGAAGTCGATTGTGATACAATTACCAACTGAGGTAATCGATCCTCTAATTGGTAGTGGAAGATTGAAGACCACTCCTCTCCCCTCCAATTAGTGTAGATTCGAGCTTTCAATTATTCTAATAAGCCTTTACTTTTCTGCTAAGGAACCGAGAACGACAAAGAGAATATTGACTGCTTATTTTAGTCATTAACAAGTCTTAAATAGCGTTAGTAATAAGCGTTTTAAGAGAAAAACTAATAAAGAAAGTGTTTTTATATTTTTATAATTCGCATATAAGTTTAAAAACATGAATAAAATTTAAAAATCGTATTATACATATCTTAATAAATATATATTACGTGTCACGGTGTTTGTCTGCGATGGAATCCTAAACTAATTAACCGATTTTAATCAAATTTCGCACACCGTATCCTGCTTGATTCAACTTGAAAGACAGGATGGCTTACATCTTAATTTATAGTCGTAATATTATTTCATTGGAAATTATTTGTTTAATATCTTACAAAAAATTAGTTCCAAAAGGCTCTAACAGATGGCGGTGTAAGGTAATTAGTCGGCTAAATTAAGTATATAAACCTTAGCCACAGCAAGGCGTGGCCGGGTCTGCTAGTTATATATGTATATATATTTTAATTATAACAACACGTTAGATGGTACACGAATGATTGTGTATAAAGAGAGGATTTAATGAATTAAATAATCCGGTTTTAATACTAGTGTAATTCGTATTCGTGACATTAAACAAAATATGACGTACTCGTACAGTTTATTCATGTAAGTTTAGATAGACTATCCGAATTAAAGACTTATTTACAACAAATATTGATTCATAATATTGATTCATATTTTTGCTATTTGTGACTTCTGCAGATAAAATTGTGTTTAAAATCTTTAACTTTAACGGAGTAACTTTTAGATAAAGTTTACACGGTAACCGTAATAACATCTAGGATATTTATATTTAGAAAGCCATACGACCAAAACCGCATTAATACGACAGCTACTTTAATGTGTTTCTGTCGACGCACAAGTGCTACCATTCAAATCCGTTGACACGTCACTAATACTACAGCTATCGTGTGTACGGCACGAATCGTGGGAAATATTCGTATAACACTGTTGTCCATCCCATGAGCCCGTGACCCTTCAACGGTACGACCGTGCGTTGCGTAAACTGTTTGATTGGCTAGTGGCCCCCAACAAGCGTCATACGTGAACACTAGACATACAGCGAACTATTTGACAAGACGCGTCACATCACGCTCTACGAGTATTCCGTTAGAGATTCGAAATTGTTGGCCAACTTTTATTTGCAGAGCCGAGAGAGCTATTAAAAAAGTTGTGACTATAGAATGACGTCAGGTTTGTGAGTAATACGTCATAGGACGACTTTGAACAGTACCTGTTACTACTAGTAAATTATTTAATGTTTATATATAACTTATGACGATAAGATTCATTCAAAATTAATGACTTCTCCATTAACAATAATAAAAAAATATAAGTATTATTACAAACTTTACAAAGGTAACTTTGGCACGGGTGCAACCAGGGATAATAATTCCAAGACAAGACACTCCAAGGACATTTTACAAAATTCATGTTTCATTTCACATTTTACAATTCATCCACTCAAACTTAACACTGTAACATTCACTATGTGCCACATAACGATATAGGAAACTTTTAATAAATTTATACAAAACGCAATTTTAACCTTAACTTTAAAATTTTACAAAATGTAGTTTTTTATGACTGTGTGTAAATATTGAATGAATATTAACTTTTTAAACTACTTCAGTATTGTAACAAAATTATGTTTCATTTTACAAAATAAAATAAAAGAATAATAATTTTACATATTGTTAAAATTAGAAACACTAGAGTGTACCCACAAACAATATTATAATAATTAAAAAAAATAGTAGAATAATTATGATATAAGAATTAAAACAAAAAAATATATCGCCCAACGTGGGGCTCGAACCCACGACCCTGAGATTAAGAGTCTCATGCTCTACCGACTGAGCTAGCCGGGCTTACGAATTTTGAGGGAAATACTTAAAGACAACCAGATCAGTCCGTGAATAGTCGCTATTTAATAAAAAAATGATGTTATTTACACACTCATCAATATTACGTTTGATTCAAAAACTCTTATTTTATAAACACATTAATTTTGTTACTAATGTCGTGAAGGCCGCATGAAAAAAAATTAATGACATATATTATGTAAATTATTATATTATTATTCTCGTAATGGCAAATAAACTCAACTAAACAGAAGTTTTAAATAAATTATTATAAAACTATGTAAAAACAAGTGTGATTCTCGTCACACAAAACACTCTGTAATTTTTACCGTCTTTACAACAGTTCTTCTAAAATTTTGTATATTAAGCCATATTTAATTTTTTTATGAACCGATTTTACATATTTGTTAATGTGTGTATTTTCCTAAGAATTTGGAAGCATTTTTTTTTCGCTATACAGTGGAAAATATGGAAAAATGCAAATTCATGATTACCACAAATTTTTAAAAACTATGATCGAATTTAATTTACATAGAGATCACTCGTTTAAAATTAGTTTTTAATTTAGTAGGTTTTTCGCTTTCTATTGCTATTGCAGAGCGTTTTGTTTTGTCCGTTTTTTTAATTAGTATGCATGCATTCAATTTATACCCAGTATGCATGAAAGAAAGAGGAAATTACATAATATTGTTCTATCAGAAGGCAAACAAAATGATAAACAATTTAACTACCTTTGGTGTTCAGGTCACGTAACACTCCAACGAGTGATGACATAACTTTACCACTAACAGTAGCAACTCAAGGAAATTTATAGAAAAAACTACTACCAGAACTTTTAAAGGAATCAATTTATTGTTTGTAATATAACATTAGGTGTTATTTAGTACGTAAGTATTTCTATATGTACAACTTTCTGTGACTACTAATGTTTTTCTTAGCATTTCATATTTGTAGATGATTATACCATAGCATTGTTTTTTATTGAGGAAATCTTTTAAACTCTTTTGCTCCTCAATACATATTTTCTGTTTTTACTATTTCACCCAATATTACTATCAAAATATTCGTCTTATTTCTACTCTACAAAATGTTCGTGTATACCTACATATGTACATATACATATCTATCTGATAAAGATACCCTGGGTTACTTTTGTTTCATGGTAACCTAAAACCGTACTTGCTGTGTTTATGTAGACAAGATATATTTTATCCATGAAAAAGTTCGCAAACATTTTCATCCCGATCCATCCCACAAATATTCTCAATGTATATCCTTCAAGGGTCCAGAGAGATCTTTTACGAGAGAAATGTCTTTCCACGACAGTTTCGGAAAACGTGACGCGGTTGATAAGAACCCACTAGATATGTGTTAGAAACACATCGCTCTCGTAATTTGTAGGTTACGGTGACGTTGTCGCTCAATTTTTCTAACAATTTATCAAGAACTGTTCTTGAAGAATGAAAAGAAATTCTTCGAGTAATGTTAAAATATACATTGTAACTAGTTGTGATGTCAGTTTCATACCATATCTTAATGTTATTTTTCCTACTCAAGTTACACTTACCTGGTTTACATAAAACACGGAATTACCTGGAAGGAAAAATAAAATATAATTAAATAAAGTTTATAGCGCACCTACGTAGCTAAACGATTTTTTATTTTTATTAAAGTAAAATATCTGAACATTCTCTTCACTCTCACTGAACTCGAAAATGTTGTGATGACTTCGAATACAGACCATACAATAGGAAATAAGTCTCTTGTAACATGTTTCCTAACTATAAACTACATGTTAATTACAATTAATTAAAACAATTGAACCCCATTTACAATGGTCTTATTGAAATTAATTAATGCCCAATATCATATTTTGTTGTCGAAAAATAATTCAATTAAGTAACACCGACTATGGCTTAAGAGTTTCATCATGACATGACATCCGGTGTTGAATTAATATTTTAAACTTTATGATTAGTCGTGTGCCTTACAGATTTATATCCAAAAAAGGCACCGCCTCAAACCAGCGTCATTGATCACATCCAAGCCTTTTGTTACGGGCCACTTGATCATTTGCCTAAACAACATAATTTTAATTGATAATTACCAAATATAATGAATCATTACAACTTCCTTAATACGTCGTGGCCGCGTACTTATCAAAATATTTAATATGACTTTAGTCGCATCGTCAGCGTCAGTACCAACTTGGAGCTAAAAAATATAGTGCAGATATTCAATTCGATATTCGATCACATTCGAGAGGCATTCCGAAGATAAACTATCATCGAGGTATTCATCAAGTTGTACGCTAAGTTTAACAACATCTAAACGGACGTCTTGTATTCGAACAATGGATATCGGCTGATACCATCGTTGATAAGTGGCAGACTTCGACTGACGCACGCGGCATTCTCCGCGTCGAGTCGACAAGCTCTTGGTAAACATTTACTACACGTAGTAAAAAGTTTTAAATTAAAAATTACTCAACGAAATACATAGATATTATAGAACTACGACGCATAGGAAAGATCCATGACCTTGCGGGTGTAGCAGCTAATGGTCATTATCAGATCGATTGATCGATTAATTAAACAATATCGTAGTTAGTAGTTATTTAGTTTGTATTATATGAGGTGATATCTGAGTTTCTAGGTTAGGTATTTAAGTCTACAGTCTCTATAACCACTGAAAAAAAACTAGAAATAATTTCAATCTTGCAAAATAGCTTAATAATAATCCATTATACGTAACAGTAAAAAAAAACAGCACGAGAAAATGAAAGTAAAAAAACCGAAACTGATTGGTGCTGATATAAAAGAAAAGACATACAATTAATTAGTCTTGGTATATGTTTGTGAAATCCGGTTTCAAATTATTAAATGAGAGGAAACCACAACAATATAAAGAACAAACAGCATTGCTAACAAGTCGCCAGTCGCATACTTTGCATCTGGCGAGGAATGCGATCGCGATACGAGAACATGGCATCTTATGAGGGAGATATCATACCAACATTCAAAGAACACTTTGGGACCAGTAAAAAGGTTTTGGTGATTGAAAATATGGCCGGCGTTCTCGTCGTGTCGAAAACTCACCTCATCTTATCTCACCGTAATAAAATGGTGTTTTCTGCTCGACACCAATATTTATGGAGTATCCCTTTTGACACAAACACATACGATACAGCAACATGTTAACTTTTTTAAATTTGTTATGAGAACGTAATGAGGATCAACGGATAAACACTTACAGAACACAAAAAGTGGTATGCAAAGTAAATAAACGTATAAAATACGCAATTTATTGTAAAAATTCTCGAGTAACTCTATTTAGTAAGACTTAAGACATAAATTACGTATTTTATAATACTTACGTAGCTCTTAAGCTTTCGTATTTAGTGTTTATAAGAACATGAAATAATGTCTACATATAATTAACATGTTTGGAATTAATTCGTATTAAGTGTTCATTGGCAGTCTTTACATGCTCAAATTAGAATTTAACGGATGACTTACATACCGACTCATTTACAGCTAAAAGAATAATCAATAATTATGACATTAATTTGTGTAAAAATAAATATCACAACAGTCGTCATTTAACGGGTTATAATACACTGTGCGTATATGTATATCCCTCATTTTGTACGTTACTAGAGAGTATTAAAAAGATTTGCATTTAGTAGTACATTTGTATCTATATGTTATTAAACAATTCTTGTCAAAAACTTAGACTATTAACTAATGTTCATTGGAGTAACATGGTGTAAAGCGCTATTCAATTAGGAGTAGTAAATCAGTGACGATACATGGTTGAGTCTCGTCAGTTTCTCTATACGTAAAAATCCAAGCCGAATGAATAATCAAGATTATTTTCACATACCTAATGTTGTTCGTTTGTTATCACGATTCTTACAAGAAGTCTCGTGTTTTCTTTGGTCGATCTAGATTTTTTATCATCACAAGTGATTCTCCGAAGCGCGTATCGCGAAAGTTGGCTCGGTAGCGGTTCAGTACCCAGTGGCAGCGTTATATACGGCCCATGGATGATGATATCATTCGCGCTCGCGTATCGTCAGATCCGATCGTCTCGATACGCGCCGTCGTCGAGATGCCCGCTCTCCCGACACGAGATCTTAATGTACGCACCGTATAAAAATGCGCCGGACACTGTCATGTGTCAATTTCGTAGATAAGAAATTATGATAACTAGCAACCACTTAAGATAAACATTATATTAATCCTTTAGCTGAACGGTATGCAAATGCAGAGATATGTGGAGCACAAACTAGTAGCGACTGTTCACAATTTTATTCAAGGGAAACTGGTTGAAAAACGTTCTGGTATTTAAATTTACTTCTTGAGATGGCGATCGTATCTATCAGTCACATCAAACCGTAGGTACGCTTTAAGTTGTTAAACCCGATGCGATACTAATTGGTAGAATAAAAAAACTATAAACTTATTTTTTTAAGATATTTACCAATCTACATCCGTTTGCTATTAGCTATTAGCTTTAATATAACATAGACTTACATCATTATCAACGAAATTTATGAGTCAGTACTCAAATGTGCTTAACGCGCAATAAGGCTTAACGATTTTATGGATAACCGTATCTCATAAGTACAGAGGGGCGTTAATAATAGTTGCTTGTCACGAATGCGATGAGCAAAAAAGTATATTATATATAAAGAGACACGCAAGATCGGGCGACGCAATAAGTAATGGCTCTGCGCCCGCTCCACCATCGATTGCAAGCGTTATCTCAATAAAGAGTAACAGACTGCGTTCATTAACACTCTGACACGGCGCAATCATAAATTGTGGAACCCCGCCGCGGCCCGCACGCCTACCCTCTTGCTTCTGTACCCCTGGTACCTGGTCCCTGCCCCTTGGCCCGCATTCGACTTTTTGCGATTTCCATTGTTTTTGGTAGATGCCCCATAAACCGTAACGGACCGATCTCTGATAAGAGCGCAGGTGTCGCCCCTCACACGTTTTTAACAATACGTAGGTGTAATACTTATTCCGACTCCAATTCGCGCAAACGATCGCGAACGCAGCTGCGCTGAATTAGCTGAAACCTTGTTGATCTGTTATCTTAAGTGTTTATTTTTATATGTATATTCGAGACCACCGTCGTTTCCGCTTTAATGGAATCCTGACAGCGGACTCAGATAAAACCGAATTTGATGCGATACGATACATGGAAACTTAATTTAATACTCACGATAAATAACATTCATTCGTCAATACGAAGGCGACGCATTCATCACTAACAGGTAACGAACATAAAAATAAATGTGTGTAAGTCGGAACGACGAAATGAACAGCAGTAACTGTCCAAAGCTATCGCCAAGTACATAAAATATATCGTATCCAAAACTTACAAACATGGGAAGTCATTAAACCAACCGGCATGGCACTTAGGGAACTCCTATAGCCGTCTCGCCAAGCATAAAGATCAATATCTCTGTGGCTCGCTGCCAAATCTTTTTAATATCGTCCCAGACGCAACCGAAGAGTGGTCGGGACCGATAACAACAAAACTATTACGTGAGCAGTTCGCTCGCGAATTGGTCAGAGGGCCGGAGCTATCGGCCGCTAGTTAAATCTTATTGTGAGGCACAATGGTGAATAATGATCCGGACAGACTTTCCTCGGAGCACTTTTGAGTTGCCTGATAAATTCCACAACGTTCTTACCCCCAAGTTCGATGAGATCGTGGTGGCGAATAACTTTTAATGATTGCATTTCCAAAGATGAACCGCGATAGTTTGTACTAATGAAGTTGTACAAGAACGTCGAGATACTTTACGGGTTTTAAATGAAATACAAAATTTCGTAATGACATCTATAACCTAGTGGCATGCTTTTATGAACGTAAAATATAAATTACCTATACAAAAAAAAACAGTAACAGTAATACTAACTCTTATTATATACCTATTTAACTTATGAATGTGAAGAAGCATGAATCTGTTATTATGAATTTTAATTCAATTAAAATCATAATATAAATAAAATGTTTGCGGGTAGGTTCAATCGAACTTAATTTATAATAAATTAAATATATATTTTTAATTAAAAAGACGCCTAGTTTACCTGCTGTTAAAATATTGATGCTCCAACACTTAATCTCAAACGGCCCGCCTAATACTTATTAGCATTCTAAAAAAACATAATCCGTGAAGTGGTTGCGGTTGTAAAAGGCAAATTTCATCGTAGTCTATTAAAAACAACATCAGCTCGCTAAATTAAGTACCTCAATAAAAAGGCGCGTGAATGAAGGCGTTAACTTTCACACCCGTGTCGCTCCCGCGCTCTGAACGCGACGAAACGAACACCTATTATCATAAAGCAAACAATGACGTACAAAAAATCAACAAACATACAAGCCTTAATGATTTGGTAGTTCTCGGTTCTCGGGATGAATGCCAAGTGAGGGAGAGAGGAAACGGCCATAAAATAGCTTTTATTGAGGGCTATTCAGTGATAAACCCACAAGGTTTTTGGTTGCACTAAGCGCATAGCAATTAATCCACGTATATCTTTAATTCCAGACATTAACTTATTTCACACGTTTAATATGAGAAACGTAACATGATATATAATACTAAATTAGAAATAAACTATTAAACGATAATGTATTAAAATATTTTTATTATCCATTTTGCATTTGCCAAAACATTTATATATTTAATTGTTCTGTTCGTGTGTATGTCACTAAACTCCACTATTCGCTAGAAATTAAATGATTTTATATGTTAAAAGATAAAATCTGCTAGGACAAGGAGTATTAACATAAAAATAAAGAACACAAAAATCAGCTTAAAGATTTTTTAGCAATGGGAATTATGTACAAGTTTAAATAACAAATATTTACGATAAACAATATGACATTGGAACGTGGACATCGGGCTAATATTTGTGTGGTCTCGAACAACTGTTGTTTCCGTTAAAACAAACTTATTCAAGGAAACAATATTAAGACAGGTGTTTGCTAATTATCTACACATGATTTCTCAATATATTTGCGAATAATAATTCATGTATAATATACAGATTTTATATGATATAAGTAAGGTTTATTCATTACTTATGAATTTATTCAATATATTATCTCTAGAGGAAGGTTCAAATTAATCCCACTAAAACAAATACAACTTGATGTTTGTCATCTCAAAAATAGTTAAGCATCATAGCAAATAAAAAAAAGTATTAACCTTATTAATGGGGGTATATTACGATTATATACTTTCATCATAGCTCATTAAGCGTAAAGCGCACAGTATTGCGCTACTTCACAGGGGGTTCATAAAAGCAATGCTACGTACCAAGATCTTATAATGTCTGATCCTCGCGTAATAGCTTTTTGATTCCTATTTAATGAAATTTCCTCTTAAAACTACAATTTAACTATGGACACAAGCAGATGTAATTTGAACGCGAATTTTTTCCACCAAAATATATACTTGTACAAACAAGTCGATCTATAAAAAACCGTTACATATAGCGTAAACAATTTGCACAACCGTAGTGTACATCACTTCCAAGAACATTATAAGTATGCCACAGCTACGCTGTGTTATTTTAGACATTCTCAACAGTCTAGTGGTGCAAAATTCACACAAACATTTACAGCAAATCTAGGAAAGCATTGTTAAGTTACTAATTTTATTATTCTATGCGCAGAAGCGTGCAAATTGTTGCGACGACGTGAGTTCACTAACAAACTAAAATGATACATTTTTTTCACAATTTCATATATGGATTCAAATTATAAAGGACGACTATCGCATTAACATCTAAATCGTAAATTACATGAAGTGGTCTCTACTCAAATCAACTAATTGAATTATTATTTAACTCATGCAATTAAATTAAACTTGTACACTTATGTGTACATGTGTTAATAAATAATCTAACGAACTTGTGAAGTTTGATGACAATAATGAGCAGCTTCATTCGAAGCGATGAACCGTTCAATATACAGTTTTGTCAGACAGGACGTATTAATAAAAAAATCTTGAATAAATACCAAAAATACGTACATATGTATGAATTCAACATACAATAAGTGTGCTTTTTTGTGCAGCAGTAACAGACTACATAATAAAATATACAAATGCAGTACATACATAGCTTACAATAAGTTAAGATGCATCTTTGGAGTCAAATAATGCTTTTAATGCATATATTACACTCTACAAGGTAAAATAAAGCTAAAGTCACCAAAATGTATTTTAAGCAATTGAACACAAAGAAAACAAAGCAATAGAATAAAATCCACTTAATAAACATAAGGCAAGTCGAAATGCTTTAAAACACTCCTTACAAGAACGTTGTATTGCAGAGGATGAAATTTAAAAACAATATTAACCCGGTGGAGTTATTCAAAGCGCATTTAACGTTATGGCCACGGAATAGAAATGGGTGATCATCGCTGTGAACAGCTACCGTGCTGTGAGGTGCTTTCGTAAAGACATCACGAATGACATTCTGGGAGGTAACAAGTGTGTTTGCATAAGCAGATACAAGGAATCGCTAAGGTACTGATATGTGAGACACATTTAATTTAAATTTATCGAATAATAGAATCCGGCTAGCGGATCTATTTGGGACGGTATTTACATTTTACTATCGATATCGTATAAATGTAAATTGACGTATTTCGACCAATACAAGGTTAAGGTTATAGACAGTGATGGTTATTATTGGATTTCAAATATACATCGAGAATTTTCGTGGTAAGATTACAATTTAATTTCGTGAACAGTACAATTTTAACGAGTAAAATGAAAGCTGAAAATATATAAGCCATACATAAGGAATCGTTACAGATAATACTTTTGGAATGAAATGGTAAAATAGTTTTTTTTTAAACCGACAAACGAATTAAATGATGATCACTGGTGGTATAATACTAAAGCCATCACTCACGTTTTACGGACCTAAAAAGAAGAAAGAAAGTGCTTTTAAATTCGACAAACAGTTCAGGGTGACAAAAAGATAAAAGTTAGTATGGGGTCTGTCAATTGTCATCGAATATATTTCTAATTTAAACAGCAACAAAAATTGCGTCCTATGTAAATTGAAGGAAACATGTATTTTATATAATGACTAAAGAAAATAAAGATACGATACGATACGATATATTTCGAAGGACGGTATTAAGGCTTCGGTATCGAAAGCGGCGAAGCGAAAATAGTTTATTATATAATAAGTATAGAATAAAATTCACACACTCCTACAGGTATACATCGGTGCACTGAAAATCTCTGGATGTTCTATGGTGTCCGAGAAGAATCATTGATTCGTAACATTAATACCTGATTCGGATAGAAATCAAAATCAGACCCTTCCCTCGCTAGTTAATATTTTCGTAAATTAGAGTTACTCGTTTCAATAATATTAGATTTTTTTTATTTTTTTCAAACTTACATTCACAGCCTATAAACTAAAGTACCTACATCCTAGATTAAGGTTATAATTATTAAGAAAATGTCACAAGCGAATCGTAAAAAATCGTAGTCATAATCTTAATACATGACTTCAAAAAAGTATGACTTCAGAAATGCATCAACAAAAGACAGATATCATTGTCCAACATCAACACCGCATAATTTATTAGACTACAGGCGCTATTTTGCGGGTAATACATAATTTATGATGTAACAGACAAATCCAAGTATAATTCCAGGGAACGAAAACGACAACTTTATGGAGTGAAATTTATTACTCGCTTTTTACAAAACATGATAAAATTGTTAAAAAGTAGCGGCAACAGGAAGCGTCCCCTACAAAAAATTCTAATATATCCGTCTCTAGTGAAGACGTAACAGCTATCTTCCATAATCGTTATAGAATATCTCACATTCTGTCGGACAAAAAGGGGGTGGACAAAGGCGACTAATATTTTACTCTGACTTTTATATTAGCGACGAAATGTTATTAAACAAACAGTTCGCCCATTCGACGGACAGGAGCCCGTATAATTGATTCTTTCCGGAGGCGTGGTGGCCCGGCAAACGCTATTGTGGACACGCCAGGGACCTCCGTTGACAAATAATATTCCTAAACCCAAAAGAAGACGCTTTGGGAAATCTCTTCTCATTTCCGCCCGTGAAAGAAATTCGCACGCCAACAATGCTCGGGGCGGACCTTCAAAGAAATTGGATGTAGTAAAGTTATGACAGTGCGTCATAGCCACGCTCCAATCTCGACTGCGTTATAAATATTATATTTTTGATAATGTGAAGTTTCACGTTATTGTCATAGAAAAGAATATAATACATTATAACCCTGTGCATAGGAATTATGAAAACAGTAGGCCAAATTTTATTTGTACTAAAATTAAGTTTGGTGTATGTTTTACTCGTCATTCTTTTAAGAGTTACACTAACATTTTTAACGATGAACCTACTTGCTAACCACATAATACATGGGATCGAAATTTGTAGACAAAATAAGAAACAAAAGAATATAAACCCAGAAGCTCTTTATGTGTATAATTTAGTTGTACCGTTTAGTACCCGGTATCATAATGATATTGGTCGCACTCGGCTAACTCCGTTAACGCGTACCTCGACTACTAAATGTAACATATTTTGGCTCAGACATTATTAAATACTTAACGATATATCTAATTTAGTAAATGATACGGGGCTGTTTTAATAGAATGCCCGTAATAACTAGGCATCTGAACGCAATACGCCCCTAAGTTTTAGGTAATAACCGGTTCCGAGGGGCTCACGCGAGATTAATTCATCCGAGAGATCCGAATAATAACAAAAGCAACGACAAAAAACTAAACGGCCGATAAATGTTCAGCTTTACCTGTTCTCATATCCCGGAATGTTCCTCACGGATCGGTTCGGTGTACAGCAATCGAACTAGCGATAACATCCTCCTCAAACATAATAAATCTAAGCGATAAAATTATTTACATTTTCAAAGCGATCCGACTAATTGTTTCTCGAAACCTGCTATTATAGTCTACTAACCCGCTGGCTCTATCAAATAATGTATACCTATGTTAATTAAACAAACTTGGTCCTTCAAGAAACTAATTTACTGCGAGTCTTATAGTTCGCAACTAATCTAGTTCGCTCGTTACCGTATAGGCTGGGTAAATCAATTACGTCGCAACAACTACAAACAATATGGATGGGTTGGTGCCTTCTAACGGAGGCAATTGCGCAACTAGACCAGACGCCTTGAAACATTGTCCTTACAGAAGTCCCGTAAGATTGTTTTATTGTACGCAATGTTATGTAAACTCCATTGTTTGTGGACGAACCGCAATTAAGTGAACACCCAAGGCGAAAAGGGTTACGGGTTACCCTGAAAAAATATTTAAAAGCAACAAGACAATAGAAGATTGCCTCGTCGGCAATAAAATGAGCGGCGGCTTCCAACAATACGAGTCCTGAATACCCTTTACTTAATGCCACGTAAATAAGTTAATATAGGCCACACTTTCCCTTTTCTAATGTTAGGTACTAATGGGTAAAAAGCCAGAAATATAACACAGTTTATGATATCAATAATTTAAAAATACATTTTCGAGATAATAATTGTTTAACGAATGTTTTATTTAAAATTTTCAGTTATATTACTGAGGCATATTACATACAGAAATCAATCTCATGACGGCTTATTACAATGTAAAATACGAAAAAAGCAGGCCGCGTTGTTGCTAGGGTTTCGCTAGTTCTGTAAGTGGTTAGTTAATTTTCATTTTTTTTATTATATGAATGGTATAAAATTCCCTCACTTTCAAAAGGTTTCAGGCGGCATTATTTGACACACCACAAACAGAGGCACTCTATGCATCCCAAGATATTTTTTTTGTTTACTATGATGCGTTTATTTTATTAAATTAGGGTAGGTGTTTTATGTATTTTGAAATCAGATTCAAATCTATAGGTACGGTACCTTTAGCATTAATCTATAGTTTACCTACCATACAATTACGTGAATTGTAACACAAGACATGATCCAAATTAGAGTATGTATTAAGGATCGTCTAACTAGTGCAACAATACATTCTAGTCGGTGCTAGATATAATTGAGTACGTTGTCTAATTATTATTACCCATGAGTAATAATGCTGGCTTGTTCAATTCTAAAGCACAAAGGCCCTTTGTAAATTACCGAACGCTGGCTAAACACGGCACTAAAGACAATTTCACGTGCTAGCACTGCACTAATTTACGACGGCCAATTAGAGTGTACAAACTTCTTTAAAATATAAACAAAACATTATTCAAAACGACAATAAATAGATCTAAGAAAGATGCAAATCTATTGAGCTACAGACAGATGACAAATTTTGCCTGCATGTACAATAATAAAAAAAATACGCTAATGTTTGTTGTTTAAATAAGATATAATATGTTAGATATTCTCCATTGTTGAATACAAAGAACTATTAAAGCAAATAATTTGCATACACAAATTCTGCCAAAATTGATGACGAAAATACATATTTTCTAATGAAAACAATCCAGTTATTAAAATATTACGTTACAATATTACGGGAGAGATAGCTACTCCTAGTATGTATTAAGATATAAAATAACATACGATTATATACGAAATCTATTAGAGTAGTAACTTGTGAACTCAAAACAATTCATTAGAGCTCCATATTTTCCCAACAATAATCTTACAACTAAATGAAACAAAAATCAAAGTAAAACAACCCAACAGAAAGTGAAACGACATCAGGTACCTAAGACAATAATAGAAAACGATACTTTTTTGACAAACAAGGTCTTATTACAGTCTTTGTTATAGACAAATGGACTTATTGGAAGGGACACGACAATTTGCTTTCGGAATGTGGATTTAAGCGTAAGTGAATCATCTACAGAATATAACTTAACGGTCGTGTAGTCGACTAATGATACACAATTTTGTAATCTCCTGTTCAAAATCCAGCTAAGGCACCTACCGACCGCAAGACATTTGTTACTAAATAAACAATGAGACAGCCGCCACAACACCGAAACTAGGTCTCAACCGCATATTGTTATATAATAATTATGTATATAATTTTTAGTGCCATAATTGTAATATACAAATAATATTTGTACAAGTAGATATCTAATATGTAAACAGTTCGAAATTACACTTACGTATTTAGAATTACAAATCCATACTCTTATTCATAATATAATTTTAACTCAGTAGCTACTATGCGACCCCCATACAATGATATATCTAATATAATAAGATTAAGTATCTTCGTAAAAAGTAAACTATTACGATTGAATCATTTAGCAAATCTTTCTAAGTTTGTTAAACCAAATTTTTACCTGATGACACGAATTCTAACTTTAGATTTTTTCACACATAATTCGTTTTATTAGTTAAGATAATTTTTTTTATAATCTCATAGCGCGACTTAAGTCGTAGTGTGATTTTTTGCCTGAATATTTTAACTGATGGTCAGACGTCAAAAAAAAGCAAATATTTCACTGCGGTAGCACTTAGCTTTGATGACGTAATTTTGTGACATTGAATGTGTGAGGTCTAAGGCGATTCATTACAATTTGTTACCAAAACAGTGTGACGTTGAACAACCGTCCGCGTCAATCTGTCATTGGTTCATGAGATAGAGTGCACTTTAAGGCGCCCCCACGTGTAGAGACAAAAAACAGGCGCCTATTTTACGGGCCATATTGGCGCATATTTTGATATCTTCCACAATGTTCCCAACATTTTAGGTTAAAATATAATTAATAAGAATAAGACGTCCATAAAGCAAATTATCTTTTCATTTTATTTAAAGTCGTTTCTGACAAAATTAGCATGTAATATAATTAATTTACTTATTTATGTAAACAACCTGTACTTAATAAAACGGACTACCGTTTATTCACCACTCGGTGACTAACCTACACAACGCAAAATCTGAATAGGACCTAGATACATGAAACATTGTACAGGGGTTTCTAATATAGTATAGAGAAGCACTAACAAATATTTTTTTTTAAATACATTTGCTAATAGCTTGAAAAAGTAAAAGAGGATGTAAAAATATGTGCGAGTGCAAGAATGAATTTCGTCTGATTTACTTCAAACGGACTAAAGAATACTTTTGCCTGGAAAGTCCCACATTTTCTGTTTAAATTAATAGTAAAGAGGTAGAAAAGTATATGTAACTGAATTTCTGGAAGCCTGCATGCCTGCTTTCAACCCTTTAAGGACCGAGTACTGAGCACAGGTTTCTCTTCATCATTAAGGAGGTCTAGAGTATACCACCACTTTGCTCCAGTGCGGATTCGTGTTGGGGTTAGTGACCAACACAAGTGTCGGAAGTTTTTAAGTCAACCAAAGTCCTGCGGCATGACTGTTACTTACCATAATAACTGGGACCAATGGCTTAATGTGCCTTCCGAAGCATGGAAATGCTCAAGAAAGTTTTTGCCACTAGCAGTAACCCATCCAAGTACTGACAGCACCCGGAGTTGCTTAACTTTGTCAAACGCATAAGATCGACGCAAGCCGCCAGCTTAAAAACCAGACCAAAAGGGAACATGCTTCGGATTTCGCATCGCCAGGCGTCCCATCCTAAGAAAACAATGGCGTCTATGTGAGATGACGTCCCGAAGTCGGAGATTACAAAGGGTAGTTCATGTGTCCAGGGATGAATGTTCATTTACTAGGTAATCTTATTAATTAGGTTAACGTTTGAAGTCTTTGGTGATCATTTTAGTTTTCGCAACACAACTCACAGCTAATATCTAACATTGATAAAGGCGCAAACTCCAGATCCATTAAAATGCCATGTATTACTTATATTATTGCCAACGCTGTATTTTTTAGATACAGACACTAACCAAATCACATTTACATATGTATATTAAAAGGGGAACAATTCTACTGTTTTAATTGCTTAACACTTGGAAAGATTGCGGGAAATACAACTCACTCTAGTAACGAAACCTAATGTACTGTAACGTAATGTAAACGTAAAGTAGGAAATGACTCACTCTAGTAACGAAACTTCATTAAATGATGAATAGGTATTGTAATTAAAATATTCTTACACAAATGTTCTAAAAATATTGATCGCAAAAAGGATAGTATGTATAACGTGAACCACGTGACGACTGGCCCCAGAAGCAAATACTCCTTTTATATTTTTCATTTTTAATATTGTTCCAGTGGCGAATTGACAAGAAAACTAACCCACACAAATAATTCTAGAGTATCGCAACAGTTTTATTTGCTTCGCACGTAGTTTTTCTTACTGATTGCCATCAGAATGCTAAACTGCATGAACGATGCGAACAAAAACCCGACAATCCCTATACTACACTCAACGGCTGTCATTAAGTATCGGTCAATTAAAAATAATTATTAATTCTGCTTAAATAATAACACCGCTATTAAACTATTAGCTTTTTCATAGCTTAGAGTTAATTAAGTTTTCCCATGTACAAAGAAACAGGAACAGTTATGTATTACGCATCAATTATACTTTAATTGGAAACATGTACAATGCAGTAACTTGTCTATACTGTATTATTAATAACGACAAAATATTATGTTGTAATTTGTATCAGATCTACTCGTAACATACTCGTACAAATATTTACAAAGCCCTAAATGTAATAAAACATCGACAAGATAAAACAATTTCATGATAACTACCTAGCTCATTCCATGTCGGACATTATATTACTACGAACTATTCTTAAGACCCCACGAAACAATTGAACGACCTCTGTGATTAACATAGAACATGACTCATCAAATATCCATTCATAAATCATTGAGATAATGAAATTGGTGTGCTGTCCGAGGAAATTTTAAAATCACAAACAGGTTTATCTTCGACTTAAAATAATGTTACTGTTGTCATTACTATCTGTTACGTAATCTTGATGTATATTGAAGATAACGTTATCTTAATGTTAATTTACAACAATGAGCGCAAAGTAGTGAAAACAATTCGTCATTTATTGCTTTGTCTGGTAGTGCCCGTTAGTCAGAAGATTGGCATGTAGCTTTCAAGGACTTCATTTTGAGATTCCACAACTACTGAACGAGATTCGCTTTCACTAACGCTTTAGTGCGTATTTACTATCACATTCGTCAACAGACAATATTACATTCCTTGTATTACTTAAATACAATAAAATATTTAGGGTTTCCAACGCTGTATCAATGATATTAAACATGAAGGTTTCTAAGTAGGAAACCAACACTGTCATGTAGTTATTGAGAAAACAGCCTGCGATGTGAATGATTAAGCGATGTTAAAGTTTTTTACAGAGTGTGTGTATTTCAGCAATAACTGTAGTAAGTAGGTATATAAATATCTATTTGATTATTTTATAACACAAATAATGAATACTGTTCGAAAGTCCTAAGTTGTGGCATGGCACTTGTATGTTATTTTGAAACCACCGCATTTTTTTTTATAATTGATTAATATCAGTAATATACAACAATTTCGTTACAAGTGCAATACCTACAGAGGAGTCAAACTATCTCGTTCTACGTATTATATTTTAAAATCAGAATAATAAGTACGTAAATAAAATTTTAAATAATAATTCAATTATTACGAAATTTAAACTACGAAACCTAGTGCACTCTAAATCAAACCTAAGTATTAAGGTTTTGTTATTAATTTAAATAAAGTGATGAAATGCAAACGGCATACAAGAGTAGATAAACTTAGATCAAGAGCAAGAACTAAACGAATAATAAAATATGTAGGAGCAAACTAGAGGTATACCCAATTAGGACAAGTTCCACAGTTTCGCGATTAACTTGCAAATGAGTATTTACGTGATAAAGGAGCCGTCGGATAAATTTCACAAGGCTGCCCGTCGCTTGTTAAACCACTTATTTAGCAGTATCTATCCGATATTTTCTCTACGGACTAGCTACTTGATGCAGATTTCTACCTACTACACGAGATGTACGATCAATTCTTAATGTATCGTTAAAACGTTTATATTCTCATGCGTTTACTTCTTTAATCTAGTTTTATGGTATTCCCTCATATCAAAAAGTGATCCTACAGACGTTCAACAAATCACTATATACGTGATAGATGTACAATCAGTGGTGGTTGGTTAGTTTAAATATGTTGAAAGTTATTTTTACACTTATAAAAACTTTTATCGTCTTAAAGATTTTTGAAGAATTCATTTTCATGGATGTCACATCGTACCTACTCCACTGGTTTAGACTATGTGTTATCTGCCAGTCAGTTACCGTTAGCATTTTATTTATATTCTTCATGTATGAATGCAAATGTAGCTCCAACTTTATTATAGAATCAATGGCAAGTGATGTGTAGAGATAAGCAACGTTAGCGCAGCCGAGTTGGATGAATTACTCTATCAAAAGTAACTTTCATTACCTTAATAAGTGTCACATAAAATTAATACTTTTCAAATACAATTTAGAGGCAAATAGACAAAATTTACCTCATGTTTTTATATGAATTACCTGTTTTTATATTTATTAATGTTGTCCGTAATTTCCATGTGTAATAATAGAAACAATGAAACAGAAATCAAGTTAATAAATTATACGATAAAGCACCAATTACACTATCGAGCACAAGTCAACATTAAATTATTTACCGTTGCTCAAACCAATGAACTTTAAGGGGTATGATTCTAAATTCTGCAATATAATTTTACAAGTCTACGTCGCGTTTCAAAATGTAACCTTTTCCCATGTAGCACGGGTCGGCTTGTACGCCATCTGCTCATTAATAAATAATGGCAAATGATTCAACAATATCGCCAACAAAAGCACGGTCGAAATCCAAGCGGTTCACAACACAATTTAGATTCGCATTAATGAAACGTGGGTCGGGACAGCGGCTAATCTAATAGCCCCCGTACAATAGCGCAAAAAGGAGTTTTAAAATGTGGAAAAATAGTTTTAAAACTTTAACGCCAATTATACAAAACGAAGGCTATCAAAGTCGAGAATGGCATGAAATAAAACCGGTCACGTAGCATTCAGCTCCCGGAGGACCGCTCGACCAAAGTTTGGAAACGATGCACCTGTGTTATTAACGCATCACACGCCTTTGTTCTCTTACAATAGAACCAAATTGCAACTCGGAATTTTCGAATTAAAGAAAAAACATTAGTGTGTTTCAGGTAAAAAACTTTTTTATGAACGCCTTCAACCAACAAAACAAGAAGATTAATATACGTAATATGCAAACTTTAACAAACTGAACAACTAACTCGTGCTAACTTTAATGTTTTACATTACAATAAACTATTATTTTAAGTTTTATTGTTCATAGCGACGAAGATTTTTAGTTAGGTATGTATTTCCATAACCTATTAGACCAATGGCAATGAAACGCTTTGTGATATGCCTACTTGTAAGGTGGGAATTTAAATTCTATCAACAGTTACGTTTCGTTGATCGGTACGAAGCGTGAATATTACCAGTATAGACAATATTCGTCTCACATAAAGGCGAATTGGATCAAATATCAGAGTAACTGTTCTCATTTTAAATCTTGGCTTCATCGATAAAAAATATAGATTTGATTTGTCGGCCGTATACGTAAATAAATTATTATTACTACGGAGTTTACGAATGAACGGCGACTGAACTAAAATAAAACCAAAACTAAATTTTATAAATGAAGCTAAAGGCGTGCATTTTATTTGGCCGGATTAAATTGACCTCAACCATTATTACCGTGACATGATCAGAGATAACAAACTATATCAACAAACACTTATGCAAGTTTGACTGGAATTGCACTTAGTCGATATATATGTTTAAACAACACAGTTTATTAATAAGATTAAGTGAATCTTTAGAATATAGTTTGCATATAAAAATTTACTATTTGGGATCTTGCGTCTGTTGTTTATTACATTACATACAGTATTTTATGATCCCGTTCGACAACTACCACAATTAAAAGATGGAGTGTACTATACCTTTACCATTATAACAATGGTAATATCTGCTCCAATCACACACTTTAATTACTTTTATCACCTCTGCACCATACATCACAATCTCCACTTCCCGCGCTTCGTCATAAAGCAAGTTTATCCTCCATCCCCACAGATAACTCCATTCCCAGAGATGCGCATC
>DWJN01000169.1:0-29438 GCA_018248895.1 Carystus phorcus
TTTACAAAACCCGTCTCTAATTACACTGTCTTTTTAACTTGCACTATTTACGAAGTCACGATCCCGGTAATTGTTTCGCCGGGCCGTTGACAGGCACCCCGGGCCGCAATTGGCGGGAATCTCGCAAGATGGCGGACGACCTCGCCTGACCCATCCGTCAAGCGAAGAGAAACATCTGTTTTAACATGTCCGACTGGCAGCTAATAAACGCATTTTTGAATTTGGTTCGAAGAAAAAGATTTGCGTTGACAAGCGGGGGTTGGATTTATTGGATACGGTTTGTATTTGGAATGGAAAGCAGTTTACGATGATTTATAATATGTTAATCCTACGTGTCGTCAAGTTTGTAAACAAAAAAACGTCCTCGTATTATTCCCAGATTTTTTATGTAGAATGTTGTATACGATATTATTTTAAATTACAATACTTTTTTAAATTGGAATATTTTTTGAAAATAGAATTTAGAAGTTTAAAAATTTTCATTACAATGGACAAGGTTGATCAAACTAGATCAAAAAGGCATGTTAAAAAATGTTGTCAATACAATGGCAATATTTGTTTTCGTTAATAATATAAAAATAAAAAAATACTGCAGCAATTGCAATACCCATTGTGTTGTTCTCATTATAAAACATCTATATACCATCTTTGTACCCATTTCTAATATTAGCATACCCGACTTCACAATAGCGATCGTTGCGTGTTGCTCAAACAAAACCGAACATCCAGTGACTGAGCTTTTAAAATATATGCTAAAGATTATGTTTGGCGCCTGAGGCACGCAATTTCCGTTTTGCTACCGAAATACACTGAGAAGTATACTGGGTAACATTTAGTGCAAGTTAATACATCAATGCTTACGATTTTGTGTTATGTTCTTTTAATAATTGGCTTCAATTGTTCGAAACGTACATCATAAGCGCCATTCAGCACCTAATGAGATTAACGCGTTCAGACATATTTCCATCATATATTGCGGTCAGGTGTTTTAGAAGATAAAAAATAGTATTAGTGTACTTAGGAACAATAAGCGAGAACAAAAGAAACACGCGTTTATAATAAATAAACGTATAAAATAATTATATGTATATAAAATGAAATATGGGTTTCGGCCCAAAACGCAGCATTATCAAGGTAATACGACATATAAATTTATTGTTTGTTTATTACATTAGTTTATTGTTTCGTTTTTAGTTTTATATTACAAGTTAGTTTAGTTATTTTTACCACCACTACACGATAGTTATTTTTGTAACAAAAGCTGATAACCGAGCAGACGGTCTCTTTGTAAGTTGTTAACTTATTGATACCTGTAACAGATTCCTGATAGGTTTTGTTAGCTTATAAGTAACCGCTTCTATTAAGTACTTGTCCAATATTACAAAGAAACCCTTGAATTTCACTGTTGGTTGTAAAAGTGTGGTAGCTAGCCATATATAAGTAGATAACAGTAGTATTGTTGAACATAAAGTAAATGATTTCAAACCCAATAACCTTCGATATAAGGGAGCTAGCGTCTGAATAAAGAAGTCTGATATCTGCGGCGTAATCAACAATTTTGTAAAGTATTGACATACTTTTAAAATGAGCTAGAAATATCTCGAGCCAAAGACACGAAGCCCTGTTAAGATACATAAAAGTAAAAGGAAGAATAACGATTGTAATAACGCCACAAAGAGTGCCTTTGATGACAAAAAGGATGGCGTGTTTTCGCTGCCGCGCTGCTTTATATCGAAAGATAGAAAAATTACAAGATCGTCGTCTGATTTTGCTACAAAAGATTAAAACATGATTTCTTTAAAACTACTTTTTGTTTTATATAATAATCCGTTATCAGTTCGTCATAAAACACGATACTATTCTTAACATTCTATTATTTCTACCACATGAAAGTTATTTGCTAACAATTTGTTTAGTTTGTTAAAAACGCAATCTCGGTATTTACACTGTTTGAACACTCTGAGCTTATCTCAGTATTTTAATGAAACCAGAGTCTGCAAGTTTAATCTGCAAAGTGTTTAATTGAAAATAATGCACATTCTTTTAACCTCTTACGTTAACACTTGATTTGTTTTTCATTTATTCTAGTGAGTACATATACATATTATTGTTTGAAATCAAACGTTGTTAATTTGTATGTGGTTTTAAAATATCTTTTAATCAGGTTCAGTAAAATTGTATTGATAGACAAAAAATATTACAAATATTATTTTAGTATATGTATCGGTTATTTTAATATTACAAACAGACACTTTATTTTATTTACTAGTATAGATATAGATGGGGCCTATCTCTTGGTTTGACGCCATTTTTGGTGTATCTTTTGGTGAACATTTTTATATCTTATCATTTGCTTTATTAATAGGTACATAGTCTGCTGCAATGCCCATTATTTGCCATAAGTCCTAATGCAGGTGACCCGTTGACAAGTCTTACATCCTAAATCTTATGTGTCACTAGTCTTTTATAACATAAACATAAAGTAGCAGCACGAATTTATGGCAATTGAGCGAAAATAAAATGCTTTAAAACACCAACTTTACGACCGTCGCTTGCTTATTTTTAGCACGTGAAATTGCGTTGTAATATTTTTCAATCGTGTATTTTACGGTCGACGTTAAAAACTATTTGTTCAACAAACCTTTTTAATGACGTCATCCGAAGAATTACGACGATATCTGAAACAGAAACAAAAGTTTATTAACGTCATATAATAAAATAGTATTATATAGATTAAATGAAAATTATTTAAGCGATTGAAATTATCAACAACTATTAGTTTACTGCTAATGACGTATGGTATAAATTAATGACTACGTGCAAAAGTTTATTGATAATATAATACAGAATTTTGTAGTTAAAGTGCACTGCAACAGTGATTTTATTTTCCAGAATAATAATTCCCTGCATTCAAGACATCTTCCTATACTGTATTACCTTTTTGATCACTGCAAATATCAATAATACACATTATGGTTCCATCAAAATAGTGACAAGATACTTTAGTTATTTTTTATTACCCAAAAAATCATTACGGGTTGCGGTAAAAACACCGTCTATAATGGTACCACTTTCAATCCCTTCACACGTTATATCTTATACCTGGAAAATGGGTTCATCTCAACCAATTTCTAAAGTCATATCGTCTCTATCATCGGTAAAGGATTTACTACTTCCATCTCGCTCCATCTTAGAACTTTATGCGGTCGAGATCTGGGCAAACAACATACGCTCTGAATTAAGCAATTATGGTTAATTTCGAAACTCCCCATGGCCAAGTCGTGTCGGGGAATGTGTTATTTTGTATCGTAATTTGTGAGAAGGCATCCGCTTGAGCAGCTGTAAATTATATACTGAATATAGATAATTTTTAAGTGGTGAGTTAGTACTACCGTAGGCGTTACGCTTAATAATTTTCGAGTGCGTGAAATATACATGAAATATTACAAGACCAAGTAAATAAGACTATCTTCGAGAAAAATAAGAATACCATATAGAACTTTCATATAGAATCCTTTGTTGACGTAATATAATATTTTTAAAGTAAGTTTTAAAAGGTCAAAATAAGAATATCCGAAAAGCTAAACCTAATATCTATTATTTTGTTGAATATATTTTAAAACGCAAATTAGAGAAATTATCAAATTGGATATTGAAAAAATATATTTGATATAAGAACCATATGACAGTTATAGTAAGATACGATTCATTTACTTTAAAAACCTTATATTTTATTTACTCAATCATTATAATTTTTAATAATGGATTAGAAAGATTTTTTAGTTAGCATATTATGTTTGTACGGTTGTAAAGATCTCCAAACATCTTACACACAAGAGTAGAAGATTAGAATATATTTTTCAATATTTTTCTATCGTACGATAATGAATACCTAGTTTCTGCTTTATTATTTTTTTACTAATGCACAACGATTGCAAAGACGTCTAGGTAATAGATACAATAATGTTGTAATGAAACAAACACCAGAAAGCGCTGTAAATACTCGATTAATAATTTTTAACATTTTCAAATATAAATAACTATCATTAAATTGCATCAATCATTACAATGAATGCGTTTTGACGCAACAGCTATCTTTCTCATACAAACGTCAAATCGAATCAAATTCGAAAAACTAATTCCCTCGTTAATTCTCAAAAGAATAAATGACCGTTGGATTCCAATTTTAAAATCATAACGACAGTGTGATTAATATTCTTGGCGCTCGAATGACACTCACGTCAGCGGGCTGTAATATGATTGGACGTTTCTATATAAATTAAAACACCGGGTGGAGCCTATTGGTATAATTAAAAAGCGTAGATTACTATCGCCTCACCAACCAGCCAGGTTTCCGGCGCGTAATTGTTAATAGGGCATTTTAATGAATAAATAACATTGTTTTCTTGTGAAAGAACGCGGTCTGAGGGGTGATTATTTTTTAAATTTATTTCGTTGAAAAGAAAACAATAGGCTTTTCTTGAGACTGGTTGAGCGGACGAAATTATAATTTATGAATATGTGCCCACATAAAGTTATTGTAATTTAAAGAGCCTTCAGAATGGTTGTTAAAACGTAAATACCTACTCGGAGTATATTATGAAGATATTAAAGTAATTCTTTTTTACGTTTTAATAATATGTTTCGTAAGTCAATTGCCTTCAACCTTTTAATGAACCACTACTGAGCACGGGGCTCTCCTCATCACTAAGGAGGTATAGAGCTTACTCCACCACGCTGCTCTAATGCGGATTGGTGGAGAATTATAGTCAATTATAAAATTTAAAAGCAAGATCAAAGGATTACCTATTCACTCCAGTCCTGTGAAACGCAACCAATCTTAACTATGAGCTATGATTACTAACTAAAAATCTAATTGGTCAGTCATATCTTGATGTCTCTGATGACTCCCTTCATCGATAAAACTATGAATTGATGACCTAATAAGTTAATTGGTATTGAAATCTGTCTAAGATGTGACTCGCTAAATTCCGGCTGGAGCAGTAGGTTGTGTGACAGTTATTTGTTCTGGGATCGTGGCTATACTCGATTCTAATGCTGGTTTTGATGTTTAGGATAGATGAATCCTATTCCCCGTATGTGTTTATAATGTATAATTAGATATGCCCTCTTAAGGTAATCACGTTTACTAATTCACTCTGCTAGTTTTGTTATGATAAACGGCACAACAATAAAATAACTACAAGAGGAATCGCAACACTGGTAATGTATCTCGTTAGAATGATTTACTTGTTTCGGTGAAGAATCTTTAGGTTTTGCAATATAAAAAAAATAGTCAACAAATATTTTTTTACATCTGTTGAAAAGCATATTGTACCACCCAACTTGTAACATTAATCTAGCGATAAGTGTTAAACTAATCAGTCATCAATGAGAACGAAGTTCTGAATACAAAATTAAATTTTCATCTCAATAGATTTCACAAACGAGTAAGTATGCTCACTATGAGTGTGATTAAGTTAATTTATGTACCTTCTTGAGTGTCATAACTATGAAATGCAATCCGGTAATACAACACCCGAGTCACAACACACCTTATCAAGTCGTGTTGAATTATTGCAGTTGAGTTGTCACTGTTTAGCTATCTACAAGCGACGCTATGAGGAGTTAAGTTAAAGTGAAACTAATTTTAACTGGCGTTAAGCTTTTGAGATGATTGCTTCTATATCGTATCTATGTCGAATACATATCAATAAACAAGTCTTTCTTTTGGTTTATATTTAAACGAAGTGGTACGGCAGAATTAATTATTTCTGAGTAACTGAAATTAAAAGATAAATTAACGAAGCACAAATAATCTGACAGCTCGCATCCATTCTAACTGATCGACAGTTTTAAACAACTGCGATCGGAGTCGATAGGATAGGTGATGACTAGTGATGAAAATTTCTTGAGCCCTTTAAGGGCATGTTATTTTGTTTGTTCCGGTTGTTAATCTAAACATGCTGCGGAACAATAAGAGTATAGTCTAGGCCACTTCTAAATATATATAACTCAAACGTGACTGACTGACTGACATAGTGATCTATTAACGCACAGCCCAAACCACTGGATGGATCGGGCTGAAAATTGGCATGCAGGTAGATGTTATGACGTAGGCATCCGCTAAGATTTTGATCAATTCTACCTCCAAGGGGATAAATTAGGAGATGAAAGTTTCTTAACGCGAGCGAAGCCGCGGGCAAAAGCTCGTCAGTGATAAGACTCGTGCCCATTAATGGATATTAATAGCTTAAAGCCAATACGTATAGACATGGCACTTATAGATTAGGTGCCTTTTAAAGAAAACGAAACCGAACATAAATGGAAGAATGTAGCGAATATCCAGTTCAAAAACTCAGCTGTAAATTTATATCAATAAATAATTTATCACTAACTCGCCAAAAAATAGTAGAAATAAGTCTTTCAATACCAATTAATTATAATCATGGAATAATATGAAACAACATTACAACATGAGTGCAATTATCTGTACTTGATACATTAGTAGAATTATTTTAAACTGCTACATTATAATTCAGAACAGCAAAATATTGTGTATCTACATTCGATTCCATTATAATGAGATAAATTTGCCTTTGGGTATTATTTCATGTGTCCAATTTATTAGCAAATGGAGTTCGATTGGATGTTCGTATAACTTCTAAATTATGTATGCACTTGGTAATTCCGTTGGGACCGCTCAAAGGAGATGTTGCGGAATATCGGTAGCTAGTATCTTGACACCTTGAGATGGTTTAAGGTGGTAACACATTGAACTAACATTGAACATTATTATATATTTGCATTGTAGTGCAAACTATATGTCGTCTTTCGGTTTACAGGTATATAGTGGAGAAGGTACGCGCGTTTAGTTTGAATTTAATCTAACTATAAAATATTTCAATGTTTTCTGGATTAAAAAAAATAATTAGATAACAGTCAGGAAAAAGATATTCAAAGAATGAAGGTTTAGGTTTTTATTAAGTTCATATAATTACCATCGTGGATTTCATCAGTAGGTACTTACCATCAGGTAGGATTATTATATAGTTAAGCATTAACTTTTTTGAGTAAAAGAAATGTGACTTAACTAATATTAACACTGTTGCTTTCAATCTATTAATGGTCTACTAAAGGACATGTGATTCTCCTTATTACTGAGGAGGCCTAGAACATATTCAACCACGCTACGCCAATGCGCGTTGTTTGAAGGGTTAGTGACCAACGCAAGTATCAAGAGTTTTTATGCCGCCTGAAAGCATTTCCACATGGCTTGACGACTGCTATCTACGAAAATAATGATGTCGATAGCATAATGTGCTCTTGGAAGCTCGGAAACGCTTAAGATATTTTTGCCACTAACGGTCACCTATCCAGCTACTAGCCGCTAACATTATTGCTTAACTCTTCCGATCGCTTCAGATCGACGCGAGCCGCCGAGCTATGAGTGTTGCGAACATTAATAATATCATGTTTTTTAGTCCTTGGAAGTCCTAAGAAAAGCAAATTGGTAGTATTTTGTTTCTATCTAAAGTTACAGCGCTAGGTTCGGACAATTTTCTATTTCTAGCTATGTTCATAGTTTATACAAATAATAAAAACAAAAAAAATGACGCTGTACTAAACTTGTGATATGTTAAAATTTTAGTCTTAGCATAATAACATACGAAGTAAGTGTGATAACTTCTCAAACACTGTGGTCTTATATAATTTCCGTCTTTGAAGAACATTAGTACATATCCTGGGGGAAATCGTTTGAAATGCAAATTTCGATAACTAATACACCTTGCTATCAAACTGTTTCTCGATGCTTTATTAGTTTCTGTGTGTCTGAGTAATACAGCTGAGCTTTATGAATAGTTAAATGAAGAACAATGAGAGAATGTTGAATAATCTAGAGTCAACTCAGTTGGCGACCGGAAGTACATCAATGTTGAAACAGTGGATAAAGGAAATTTCAATTTTGTTCTCAAAGGTATGACGAAGAAAAGAGGAATTATTTAAGAGGAACGGGTACAAGGTGCCACGTGCGAAAGGAACTCGGGCATAAAAGTTGTGGCCCAGATTTGCTATGTAAATTCAAAATCTGCGAATATAAAATATTAAATTTCTTCTTTTAATCACAAATGGTTGAAACACATCATGTTATAAACGACAGATGTGATACAAGCTTAAACTTAGCAGTTTAGTGCGGCAATTTTGTAACATTAGTCCTTAAAGGGATCTTGGGGGAAATCAGTTGATATGCAAAATTTGTTCGCTGTATTACTACATACTCGTAGTTGTTTTATTAGTTTAGTAACATAATGTACTAACCTGAGTATGAATAAATAAATGAGGAGGGATTATTTAAGCGTATGGGGAAATAATTTATCCGTGATGACTTTAACTTTCAGTTTACTTTATGGTCAGCTTTGAGACTGAAATATGGGTTACGACAATGATTCTTGACATAGCTAATATGAATTAAATTTCCATGCTACATGAAATACGTAGATGCTATAGTATTTTATCTAATCCGTCTAAACTGTCGTCTAATACGTCTTCCAACTTAGCTCATATTGAGAGCCCAAGGGAAATCGTTTGTGATGCAAATTCTCATAGCAAGGTGTAGTAGGCATTACTTCTTGTTATATTGATTTTAGTATGCATATTGCTAAACTTTGTTCCTTATGAGCAAAATGTTTTGCAAGGAGACAGCAATTTCATTTAACGACTATTCTCAGTTGGTTATACTTCGAGAGAGAAAAAATATTGTATTCGTATTATTTTTCTGTCAATTTTATAAAATTTTAAATTGTATAATTATGTGCTCAAATAACAAACTATTTTAGAAAATAGCTGTAAAACAAATAAAAAAAATATTGGAAAATTGATTTTGTCTGAGCTTATTGCTATAAAAATGTTACAAGATAATTATATTTATTGTTTGTTAAAAACCTACGACTACGGTAAATATAGCTAAGAGTTCTAACAACATTTACATATTGTTCCTCCTGGGGGCTAGTAACATAATAATTTAGCCTATACACGTACCATGCATTTCGCGATAAAGCCATTTATGTCAATGAATAGAGATTCTGCGAGGAGATTGGCCTTAGAGTACTAAGCAACGCTGTGAAAGCCACGGTAGCTACAACCTCCCATATATTAATTTGAACTATTACACGTGACAACGCTGTGGTATAGCCGAGGGCAACGAGATTTGTATCTCTTTAGCTTATTACACTCTGGAATATTCGTAAATGAGAGTAAGGGTTAACTTTGTGTCGAATTTATTATTAATGCACATATATCACAGTTTTTAATAATTATAATTAGTTGATCAAAATTAAGATAATATAATTGGGGATTTAATACAATACTCTGAACAGATGGCGGAACTATGGATTATGGATGATAATTCATAGTTTGTGATAACCGTATAATAGTACATTATATTTGAAACTTTTATGACCGAAGGTTAAATGCACGATCTTATCAATATTTTAGTAGTCACGATTTTTAAGATTTTTCATGAATTTGATGTATTTTTTATTAATACGTGTTATCTTATATTATTTACATTTTACATTACAAGAAAATATTTTTTACAATCATGTAAAATAACTTATCGATAATATGTGTTCTAACTAAAATATGCGAAAAACAAACTAGTCGGAGTCTTCTTCAGGCCATCAGTCCACCTGGTCTGGGGGCGTCCGACACTCCGTTTTCTGAGACGTGTCACCATTCGAGGACCTTTCTTTTTCATTTCTTCCCCAAAGTTATCGGTGACATTGCCACTTCAGCTGACGGATTTTATCATTTCTGATTTGATCAGGTCTCTCCATAGCCCGCTGAGCAGCTTTGAGCTTAATTACTGACATCATTAGTAATTAAATTATGTCACTCGGCAACAGTAATAAAGTGCGTAACATGTCGTTAGTATAGTGTTATGGTACGAAAGAACAATCGAGAAAGAAATTTGACATACTTATCTGTTATTAGTGATTGTCAAGTGTTTCCTGTCAAAGTTTCTCCTCGCAATACCATCGTGATTCATGTAATAGAATATTGTATACTTATTACAACTGACGTATCATTACCAAATTAATATAACTCTAAATTTATATGTTATCATCAACAATATAAACAATAGTTTACAATTAATTTAGCTGAATTACGCAAAGTAAATAGCGTACTACAACTAGCTCTTAGTTTGTAACATGGCGCCGAGTATGCAAATTGAGGCACGCCAACTACTCCATTAATTTAATTACGTAATGTCATACCGAATTGTGATCTATTACTAAGAACTATTTATTAACAATGAGGATTCTCTGTATTATGTTTATCTACTTTTATAATGAAATTTAGGATGACAGTGATGGTTTAGTAGATTTGAAGACTTGGTAGAAGTTAGACGGGGTTAGAATCATCCAGCCTTATGCATTGAAGTTCACTATCGTTCAGGGACACGAGTGACACAAGCGTGCGTTGTGAGTTAAGGATATAGAGAGAAGAAAGAAATCACTAAAACAATTTCATTAATTTAAGAGAATATCGCGAGGAACCTTGCTATGTAGATTCAATTTGGGAAAGAACCCAAGCCATTAAAATTATCAATAACATACTTCGTGCTCATATCAATTCATTTTAATTTCTATAAAGTAATCAATGATAATGAATTCGTCTTTACTTGGGCAGCGGGGCTCACTAAGGCTCCTGCCACTTGCACCTGGAGAAGACCCAATTTTACAATAGGACCAAATAATGACACTGAGCTATGAGCGATTATCGCTGTATAATTTTAGAGCTGTGCTTATTGTTTTGAATTATTCTAAAATGTTTTGAAGGAATGGCTGAATTTCCGGTTTTTTTATTTATTTGCTTTTCTAGTATATTTTAACGGTAAAAAAATTAAAATATTGCCGGACTTAATTGTTCGTAAATTTTTATACACACTTATATAAATAAACAGTTATAAAAATTAATATATTGCAAAAATTAAAATATTAAAATATCAGACAACGCTCATAAATTATAGTGTATCTTGGAACACTAAATAGGATTTTTTGGAAATTAATATTTTATTTCAGCCATCTACTAACTTTTCAAGTTTTGCTTTTAGGAACATAAGAAAGTTGTGTTACATAAATGTTTATAAACATCCAGAACATCCATAAGAAGGCTTAAGATCCACATGTAGATTCAATTCGGCAAAGAACTCAGACTATTAAAATTATCAACAACGTAATTCGAGCTCATATCAAACCTTATGTTATTAACCATAAAAGAGTTAATAGGACGACAAGTTTGTCATCTACGAGTAACTCTGCCATTAGGCACATCGTGTTCACAAGGAATATAATAAGTAATTCAATTTCCCCGAGACGTGAACGTTAAGATAACCACCGGAAGCTACGATCATGAGCACTTTAGACTTCAATAACATTTGCCTATGTAATTTGCGTCTGTGGATACATAAAGGCAAGTAGGCGGATATTGTGTTAGATAATATATCTTAACGTCAAAGGGCTTATTCTTACATAGACCAATCGTTAATTTTTCTTGTTCGATTTTTAAACAATTCTGTTTTAATTTGTCAGGAGCACATAAGTTATAATGAATGTATCTAGTGACTCATGAACAGTTCAAATAGCAATTACTTGATGGATTTCAGATCCGTAATAAATCGTGGGGGTATTAAATCTATACGTTTTTAAAGAATCTTTAGTCGTACCAAATCCTTAACTAAAGACGTATGTATGAACGAGCCGAACTTAAATGATCCAAGATAAAAGTTAACTTACTTAATATTAGTTATTAATAGAAGTTAACTTGTGTAATAGTTTCAGGCGTTACTTTGTGGAAATTCATTGTTATTAGGTTACTATTAGTCTAGTTTGTAACAATACGAGAATACATAGGGCGATTGTTTATTTAGACATAGCACCTTCCTCTTACAAAAGAAACACACACATACAAAAATCAAGATAAAGTGGAAGATACATGATGAAATGCAATGATCTAAATAAATAAGCTCTGTTTAAAGGTTGAAAGCAGCTTAAGCTATTTTGTGCCTCACAGTTAATTTATTATACTTATTCACCTATGTTAAGACTAATCTTTAAATATGAATGATTAGAAATGAGACAGGTACACATACAGAGCTTGCTAGCCATAAAAAGGCCATGGCGCCATAAACTCCATATGTTGCTGAGCACAGCACAGGCAACAAAGCTTTGATTTGGAATCAACGATGGATGAAATCTACATATAAACCCGATTTAACAATCAGCCATTCAAAAATCATATTATACATTGAAGTTGGTAAATAGAATACCAACGGCTAGAGCCAACGGCTAGCGTATTCAGCTAAATAATAAACGAAGGCCATTCCCCGGAACAATTTGCATTCTAAACATTCGTTGCAAATTTGACGCAATGTGGAGTTTCATCGCTATCACACTTTATTATAGCACCTTTATGTATATTCAGTTTACTAATCTCGCTACGTGCTTAATTTACTTTACTATTTTATTCAGAACTAGTTGATGTCCCATCTTCATCCGCAGCAATATTGGTATTAAAAAAATATTCTGCAGTCAGTTTTAAGTAAACTGGACAAATTTACATGGACAATTCACGCAAAAATTTTAACTGCTTAAATCTTTGGACCTTTTACAAAAAATCTTTGGACCAGTTTTCAGATTTGTCATGTATCCTGTACGGTTTATGATAACACAGAGAGACATAAGATAACACAGAGTAAATAACACTACATAATAGTAATAATGCAAATATGCATAACGCAATGGAGAAGCAGAAGAGGATAATATAATTATATAAAAAGATGTATCCATACAGAAGAACCTGGATTAGCGGTAGGGATACTACTAAATCCAAATAGTAAAACTCTTATAGCTTAGTAATAATGGTTTTGCAATAAGTCTGCCTCTGTTTCTGAACAGTTGTTAAACGTAATACTTAACTTTGTTCCGACTTAGTGCGTAATGTTTCATCGATGTATTTCTATGCCACCTGCAGTATGAAAATTCTTCATATGAGCGTATGTATATTAAAAAACAGATTTTTGTAACATGAATCGTTTACCTACGTCAGTCCCATTACAAGTTCAGTTTTATTTAGGTCATTTTGTGTTTCCACTTCCGTAGCGTTATGTTGCTGGATGTAATTAAATCATTACGAGAATAAATTCGTAGTAGTTTCGAAAAGTTAATGATATGTAAATTAACGAGAAAATTGAGTTCATGCTTCACGAAAAATATGTATTAAAGTTGTTTCATTGCGCATTGTGTTTGTAACAACATAATATGTTTATATAGAGCGTTAATTTGTATTAACCCATTTGAGTACAGCCTTTTCCTCTTAAATGAAGTGAATGACTGGGGAACCGTGATATAACTAATAAGATTAAGTGTTAGAAGGTCTTTAAATTCCCTGAAATGTCTGATATTACTTGAGCTTATCGACTGCAATTAACGTTTTAACGAGCTCTCCGAAACATTCCAATATCTATTAATGATGGTGACACACAATTGCAGTTGTAACTCTGATTCCCGTACCCTAGATTTTTTTTTAAAAACCTTCTCTTATTCACCACCTTACCTTCCAAGAATCTTATCTCTATTCAAAGTTCAAAGTGACGTATTTGAGTAAACCAATGTCAACATTAGGTACCTACTCAATAATTTTATGGATAGCAGCTCCACAGCAAACTTGAGCAGATAACCGTTTGTCAGTCCATATTTTACCGCAAATCGATTCAAACAGAGCAACTTTCCAACTTCGAAACTATCGATCTGAAACTATGGCTCTTAAATCATACAGCGGTATTTGATATAACAATATCAACATTGTTTATCACGGAAAATTTACAGCCACGGTGGTAGACGACGCGGCTTAGCGTACACAATACAGCACAATTTATGTGCGTACATCCCAGATGTAATCTCGTCGTATCCTATGTATCCCTATGGGAAACCGAGAGCTTTCCCTGAGCTGCTACACACTTTACACGTGATTATACTATTGCCTTTCTCGCTCCAAGAAACTTAGAAGTGCTCAGAGACCTCTACAGACTTGTTGTGCAGTAAATTCTTAAGTTGTTCGTACTCGTAGCAATAAACTTTTACAATTTCTAAATAACACGTTGTTATAAATAACAAGACTTGTGATAATCAAACACTATGATTACAAAGATAATTTTCTTATTAAACAGCAATCTCAATTTGTTAGCTTTATAACATGATTAATAAAACCTTAATCACATAATTATACCATTTAAAATTACTACTTCATTATAATTCGAATCAGCATACATTATAATTATCGAATCGGCAAAAAATTACCGGAGCTATAAAAATTATCTACATAGTTATATTATTCCGACATGCGAAAGCGTATTAAAGGGCACTCATGCTATCCAGTTTCGACATAAAAAGGTGTAATCGACAAGACAAGCATCTACTTGCATTAAAAAATGCACGCCTCACAAAGGCGCAGTACATTAAATATATGCAATCCCGCGTCCATGGCAAATGGCTGAAATTAAGTCGTCACTTCTCTCTATAAGGGGTCTGCGTGTAGGCTACTTCAGTTATATTTAACTACGTCACGTCCTCAATAAGTTACATGAAGTTGGACTTTATAACGACGTAGTAAGGTTTGTATTTAATAAAATAGGCTCTGTATCGGTTTTAATGGCGGAAAAAATCGCGCCGTCATCCCGTCAACAGCGAAGCGTGACGAATCGCGATGGAGACGTCAATTCCTATACATTCTCGACAAAACCAACAAGTAAAGTACAAAAAACGAACAACAAAAAGAAAACAGTAAATGGAATGAACGAGGGAGATGCAGTCGCGGATTGTCGTGACGATATCAAACTACCATCAGACCTTACAATTGTTGTAAAAAGTGAAATGAAATAGTGGCTGTTCTTATAATATTAACTATTGACACAGTTTCGGTTGGGTGGTTAGGTGAAAAGGCTACAAAATTTGGTTTAAATGATTTAACACGCTTTGCTGAATGACGCTTTAAAATAATATTTCATTCAGATAAAACATTGATCAACTTTATTTTCAGATTACTTCTACTCTTCAAAAATGTTTCAGATTTTCACATTTCTATCTATCCAAATATACTGATATCAAAAACTTCTGTCTCAAACTATAAAATTATCAGAATTAAAGGACAGTGGAACATTCTCTCGTGAGAGTCGTGACACAAGAATTATGCCATCCACTCTTATGATTCCACGGACACTAAATTCCTTTTATTTATCTTTGTTGCTTAACAATTTCATTGTGTTTGTTCATTCATTCATCGACAACATTCGTTTGTCCAGTTCTCATCTTGAAATGAACACGATTGAGACGTTACTTTTTATTTTCTGCAGTTTACGCACCACACATTAAGATATTATACAAGCATATTAGTAGACATTGGGAAATGAGAAATATTACTAAATTTCTCGGTATACACGATTATAGCTGTCATAAATATTTTGTAATATGATCTTAAACTCGAAGAAATAAAGAGTCACTAATCTTCACAGATACTGAAGTTACGTACTCTGTAATTAATGTTCAGTTTCGTCTCGATATATGTATTACATACACTGGAAAATATTAGCAATTCATCGACTGCTTTACTTCCTTTGCTTTTTACTGTCATGTGTTACATTTATGGGCTTTTTCATGGAACAATAAAACCTGTGCATGTGTTTTTATGTTCTGCGGTTTAATGACGTCATTTTATGCTGGATATATGCATTCGCTTACTTTGAATCGGGCATGATTCTTGGGCAGGTAACAGAAACGGATAGTGCTTACAAGGCTTTACAATCTGTAGGGGTCATTAGTTGTTTTGTTTTACTTTGAGCGCTCGAATCCCCCGGGGTCCTTTGTTTCAACGATCTCTTTTATATCGGCGTTGCTCTGAATGGGTCTATTATTATTTTCTATTGAGGGTCTGTAAGCTACCGTGTTGGCTTTAGTGATTTCGTTAACGGCTTTGATTTGATTGTATTTGACAGGGTTTTAGTAAGCAATAATAATTTGTTTGTCGTCTTCTTTTATATTGTTAGGACAAATCTTTATAGCAGAAGATGATTATGTAAGAAAACATTTATATATTGTGTCAGTTTTATAGTTCACTATCACGTAAAATATTCAATGCGTAAAACTATAAAGTTATTCGGTATCTCAAGTAAACGAGGAAGACTAGTAGATATTTATCTCATATTAATGATCTATTAAAACGCTATGTAAGCCAGTTTGAAAGTTATTTTAAGCGCGCATCGTTAAACTTTACTATTAACTTTACAACGTAATAACGAAACTTTGTTTTTTTATATCCCACCATTTTAAATTTCAAAGATAAAATATATTGATAATAACTTGGTATTGTGTAAACTAAAGCTGTTGAGTGTTGGAATACTTCTAGCAATTATAACTGAATTTATGTTTATGTGCCTGAATTAATAGACTGACCAATATCTTTATTACGACTAAGATTATTCTGTATACCATTGCTTCTATTTCAGTTTTTAAATTAAAAGCTGCATCCAATTTATTATTGTCATATCACATATTTATATTTTTAAATATAAATACTCCCATTATTGACTTATAATTTTATTATCATTGATGTAATTGCCGGATAGAGTATAAACGTAATTGCAATATAAAGCCTTTGTATGGTAATGCCTCAGATAAAGGTAATCTAATAAATAATAAATAAATAACGCCACTCACTCATAACCCCACACTGTCATACTCCGTGTCTAGGGTGCCATGGACAACACAGAAAGACACACACCCAGACCGAGAACAGAAATTTAAACTCATCATTCAAATTGCGGCTTCGCTGGAAATCGAACCCAGGACCCTTCGAACGGCGGCAGGCGTGGTGACCATTACTATTTTTATAATATTTTGTTCAAACATACATCTTGTTTTTTTAGGTTATTATTACTTACCACGACTAAGTTCAAGATTGTAATTGTTTTCATTATTTTATTTTGTGCAGTGTGTTAGTCTATTATTTTTACTTCTGAATGTACTTTTAATCAACTTAATTTCCATCCTCAATTCGATAATGAATGCAAACATTTTATAGGCATATACCAACTCGATATCAGTATCAACATCGCTTCCAATAAGTGCTGATACAATATTTGGGCGTTTCGTGAGCGCTCTCGTAATCGAAAAGTGATAACCATCGTGATTAACCATAACCCTTTCCGTGCGTTGGCTGCAAAGAATCCAATTCACACCTCCATTCTTAAAATTATCGTCATCGCCGATGTACCAATTAACTTCTGGAATCAATCTAATAACATTCTTCTCAAAAAATTCTACATAATAACACTATTTTATACAATAACGGTGAAAAGGTTTGAATTTATTATTTATCTGTGGGTGTATATTACAGATAACATGAGTAAAATCACTTTAATAGAGTTTGACAGTTTTAAATAAAGTGATAGTGTTAAAATCTATACTAATATTATAAAGCTAAGATTTGGTTGAACACGCTCATCTCAGAAACTACTGATTTGAATTGAACAATTCGTTTTGCGTATGATAATGCATTTAGGGTGGAAGGCTATAGGCTATATTACATGACGCTACGACTTATAGAAGCTGAGCATTGATGAGAAATGTTACGAAAACGTTCCAACAACAAATGTTTTAGGGTTTCGAAGTACGCCGGCTCCACTAGTATTACTGTAAAAGATTTAAACATTATGAACAGTCTTTGTTTACATGTGATTTATATTGGTTTTACTAGTGTCAGCGAACTCATTTTAACATAGAAATACGAATTATTATCCTGTCCAATAACCGTATTTGTTAGGTGATAACTCAATACATACTTATTCAATTTCGATTGATCGAATAATTATATTCCATAATAATATGCAATATAGTGGCGTGAAAGTTTGTGATATAGAAGATGCTAAACAAAACTATGAGTATATTAGTTTCTTGTAAACGACGTGTGCCGTCACTACCAACGCCTGTGATTAAGAAAAAAGAACCATAGGGGGCGGACGCCTGCGGGTGTAAGGTATACTGTAATTATTAGACAAACGCCCGAACTCAAAAACGCCGACGATGCGCCTGCGCATCTCAACGCACACATCGAAGAAGTTTATTCGCACACAAGCAGACACATACAAGTTGGGTTTAACATCATAATTACGAGGGCCACTGACGTGCGTCGAGCTGTAACGAGCTTAAACAAAATGGCGGCTAATTTTATTTATACACAGCGGAGGTGTGTCCCAGGTTGATAACTTGATAGGATTTTATAGACAATGGTGTTTATAATGTCTAAGTTAATTGGTATGTGGTCGGTGTTTGTTTGTGAGAGCCTTTACCTTCAAATAGGCTTTCTATAATATATAGTTTGTGTGTGCGTAATTAGATCAAAATAAGACATTTATTTAGTTTCTTTATTTTCTTTGCATTTTTTTTATAAAGTACTTACTACAGTAACTATAGCTTTACAAAGTATGGGGAAATGATCATTACATTAAACCGCAATTTAAAAATATAAAACATAATTATGCGTCACTCAAATATCAACTCTAATTCAGAACCGAATTCTCAATAAGCATTTGCAACCCTATCGTTGAACATACAGGGTTGTCAAATGATAACTAATATAAGTAATTTATGTCGACAATATTGCGATAGCACAGCGGGATAAAACTCCCTGTAGGTCTTCTCAGTTACAAGAACAAGGCCTGTAAGCAGCGTATCGTAAATTATATCCAATTGTCGAAGAAATCGATATAGCTTAGAAATATCTAAGTAACCATTATTATCATCAACAATATCGTGATCATCATTATCTTAATAATTAGTACGATGATAATTATTATATTGCGAATATTCAGTCTTCTCAGAATTATCATATTGTATAAGCTCACTAACCACGGTGGCCAATTCTATATATAATACATATTCAAGAGTTGCTAATGTAAATTACAGCAGTCATGTTTCAATCCTACGTTGTATTAATTATGCTAACTAGTACCTCAGAGAAAACAGCATCGCCGAATCAAAATAGAGATTATTACTTACACAGAATAACCACTCATTTCATTAACAATGAATGTAATGAGAATAAAAAAGAAACTTGACAACCCACACGCCGAGCCATGTTATATGTTAATAGAGTATTTATGAATTAAATTCTTTAGACGTACGTAATTTTTTAACAGTAGCAGGAAACATTTAAATTTGAGTTAGTGAGTGATTAATATTTATTACAGAACTAAGCACGGTAGGCCGCTTCTTTGTTTGAAAAGGGCTTACGCAGTGAAACTCGTAGATGTAAATTTTATGAATGAATTTAAGTATTTTTAATAAGTTGCTTATGAATCTAAAATAATGGAGCTTTTAGTAATACTGATGTGACAGAAACAGAAATACAAAAATAAAATGACGATAGCTTCAATGATGCCAAAATTATATTTTGAAGCTTCACTCGCAACGTAAGGACATTTGGAAGCAAACCAAGAAATGCATCTCGAGGAAGACATTGAAGTAGATAAAAACACAATTGAATTTAAAAGGCCAAAAGCTCTTCTTAGAAACACTCTTCCTGATCTTCACAAAGATAACACAGCAGAAAAGAAAAATCACACGAATTAAGCATTCCTAAAAGAGTAGTCCGGCCACCAAATTAAGCCGTGCCGGCCGTGTAGAAAGAAAAATAACATACAAATAGAGCTAATCAAGATTGTGGGAAGAAAAAGAACTCGGTAATTATTAAAACAAGATTATTATCGAAATCGCTATAAGTCTTGTAGCTCCAAAACAAGTTCCCTAAAGATTAATAATGGACACCCGTCATTAACGCTTCTAACAGTAATTGCCTAGCACTATTATGATGAATTGTTATATTTTGTGGGTACAATCTCACCGGGTGCATTTTTCGAATGCTTCAAGAGATTATCGTCCTAAACTGCTTGCGGGTAAGTAACAGTTTTGGTCATTAGAGTGATAATTACCCAAATAAGTTCCACGCATCCAAACATCTGCTCTTTAAAAAGTTTTATCCCGTTAACGAGGCACATTCAAATTCCAACATCAAAGTATCATAATGTCCTTTTAAATGGAAATAATATTATTTTCCGTATACAAAAGCTAATTTGTTTACGAATCTCCACCGAGTCACAAAAGAACTTAGTCCTATCTTATTTAAATTAGGTACTAAAATAAATACAGTCAGCTCGGATGGCTAGGAGAGAGGTTTTTACAACATCGAGCGACTCCGACGGGCGCTCTTAACCAAATTGTATTACTTTGCATTAATTTTTGACAAAGTCTTCTTGAACCGGAGCTCACCTAACGATATTTTTACATTGGCCATCACAATACTGATAGCATAATGACGATTTTGTAGCTTGGTTAACGTCCCTATTTGTAGATAAAGGCATCGTAGGTTCAATTTCCGGCTGAGGCAAACTATGTTGGAGACAAATATTTACTTATTTGTAATGACTCATTTGTATGTATATAACACTGCAAAATGATACTTTGTAACGACTTCAAAGGTTCTCAATTCATCTGTATTTTTTACGTGTGTTACTTCATAGTTTCTTCTGAGTGTACCGATAAATCATTCCCAATGAAAAAATGAGTTCGAAAGTATCAAAGTTGTAGTAAGTAGAATTTCACTTACACTTATATTATGGTTACGTATTTTCCATAGTGAAAAAATGGTAAAACTTCCGAAATACCTAATAAAAATTATGGCTAAAATCTTCGCTTTGAAGTATGATACTACCGTAAGTTCAAAGTCAATTCTTAATTCAGAGATAAATTGAAACGCTTTTGAAGTTTTTTTCACCATAGCTGTAGAGTACGTTCATCAAAGCGTGTCGATTTAAAAACATCTCATTCAGTTCAATATCGGTTTATACCGCAAAGGGAATACAAATAATTGAGCGAGGCTAAACGTTTGCTGGTTTCATTTTCAAAGACCGCATCTAACAAATGGCTGTTTGCTAATTATTTGTGATTGCTATTCAAACCAATAATTAGCCACGTATATGAATAAGGTTACAATTACGTTAAGTGGTGTAGTTAATTCCAAATTTAGTTATACAAACAATGGCATAATAATATCATCGCTATTATAAACATATTTTAATTGATTTAAAAATTATATATTCAATAATATATAACACCTATAAGTAATTAAAGTATATTATCAAAAAAATAAAGTCATAATTGATGATCTATGTTATGAGATAACTAAATGATAAAATACCGGAATATTTTTTTTGTCAAAAATAAAAACATTCACGAAGCTTAGATGTTTGGAGTGAAGACGAAAAATTTATAAGAAATTAATAATAACAAGTAACAATTATTTTGAAAATATTTACCGTCTACAATACTACTGGTCTGTCAAGTTTTAGACATGAAATAAGGGCAAGTTATCAATTTTTAATCAAATTTATTATGGTACTTGGGTAAAGATATATTTGAACTTCGGCGCTAGGCTTTGCAATAATATTGTAAAGTCTAATGAAACTTGCAATAGTTATTATTTTTTTTTGGTGACATGATTATCTACTTAACATAATTATCTGTAATAGCTCCATAGTGTAATCAGAACTTGTAGACTGTTTACTACACTATTAACAAACATGATACTGGAAAGCTGCGTTCATCAGCTGAGCACCATTTCATTAAGATATGAGGCGTTAACGATTCAGATCTTTGAAATTACATATCATTAATTGAGACGTCAGGATCGCAAGGAGTAAGAAAAAAAAGGATAAGAGACGTCTCCATACTAATTTAGATATCAAGCCAACGAGGCCGACAAATTGTTAGCCATTCGTACTGGGTTCGTGGAATTAAGACATCGGTCGGTCGCTTTGTTCCCTGATTATTTTTAGTTGCCGACATTTCAATCGAAGTGGTCAGCCAGTAGTTTTGTGGTATTTGCTGTGAAATAGTTCGCGAGTTACACAATGTTCACTTCGGAAGACATGATGTCCTGATAAGTAAAATGTATTGAAGTGATGTTCTCGCGGTCGATAATAATAATATTTTGGACTTAAAAATATTATAGTAAACAGATCAATGTGAACAGACTGCAATTAAACATACGAATGATAACATTGTATTAACTTATGATTTATTTAACATAAACAATATAAAACTTCGATTATACCATGACATATCTTAACCAACCATAGTCCAGTTTCAGGACGTATTGCTGTACTTTAATGCTAAGATGTTAGTACTTCATGGAAATTCTTAATACCAAACAAATGTACATATATCGACTGTCATGTAGCACATCTTTAAAATGAACCTCATCAGAAAGCCGTACAAATTAGTGATTTCGAAACGGATTGAAATGCAAATGTTGGATACAGACAAGGGTTAATTGATGTTAATAATAAATAAATAATAAAAACAAACAAGTACTAGAGAGACGTGGCGAGAAATGAAAAAAGCAATTTACCGCATTCGATGGTGGGATCATTGGAGAACCAATTCTATTTGATTGGTTACATGAGTATTATAAATTGATGCCAACGACAGATGAAATGAGTTTTAGTAATCGAACCGCGACACTTAGACGATTTAAAGCGTTATTAGTCGGCGAATATTCGACTTTTAATGGCCGTTTTATGAAAATGTGACGGGCGAATACGAGATTTATGTCTTAATAAAGATTTTTGATAAATATTAAAGGCTTTATTTCTTTGCTCATTTGACTACAAATTACCGTTTATAAAAACGTTTTTATATGACAAAGGAAGTAAGTTTATAGTTTTAAATGTAACGATTACGAAAACATATTTTCGACCTACTTAGTGTCTGCTTCTTGGGAAATGAGTATTTTATTATGAGTAGTTTTCACGTTTAGTCGCATATGCGCGTGGTTGTCAAAATTCATTGTTAGTTTTACGACATTAATCTTAAAAGACATTTTTTTTAAATAACATTATTATTCAACTTAAGATCCATGTGAAATAAAAAATAATAGCTTGTAAGATTAGTCACATATAACTAACAAACTAAATATATACTGTGTCTTCTTATATTTAATATAACCACGGAGTTTGATTTTCGTACAATAAAATTAAATAATTAAACGAATATTAAAATAGAATAATTATGATTCTACACCATTCGTATCCACTTAAACACCCACAAAAATCATGAGTTCAAACGTCTAGGATGATTTTAGTTTGACATTTAACACATACACGAATAGTAGAATTATTTGTATACATTACCCCCACGTAAACGTTTCAAAGTCAACAATAAAATTATCAGACAAAATAATCAGCGACACAAAGACAATGTAACACTACAACATTCTGGCTAAATTTAACAGTTCACATGTTCTAAAATAACTGAGAGGTAGTAAAATACAATTTTCTACATGGGTACATTTTGGTAGTCTTATGGCCGAGGAGAGTTGGAGCAAACCCAGCCTCATTACCATATTATCCAAACTATGAAACGCGACCGTGCTAAGGTTGTTGCGATATTGTCGTGTGCCAAGCTTTAAATATATTTTTGGATACGCCATAAGTGTTGTCGACGATTAGCCTGTATCGGTGTTTAGGTCACAATGACACTGGCACAATTTATATGTTATTTTTACCTTTTTTTGAAACGTTGTTTTTATGGAGTGACGTTTTTATTTTTGTCAGAAGAATATGTATATAAAACCTAAGGCTCGCAGATTTTTATTTCAAAAACCCTATATAATAAGTACGGGGTAGATGTGACGACATTGTAAAATTTCGTGTTCGGTAGAATCTGATGCTAAACAATTTTTGACACGAACCCGCGTCAGTATGCCCGGTCGATTATAATGTTGATGACTTCAAGTCGAGGGTGAATAGCCTTCTACTAAGGTAATGCACTTTACCACCCAAGACAACATTACCACTTAACATCGGGTGGGACTGTAGTCAAGCATTAATTTACAATTGATTACATAAAAAACCAGCTTTTGAATACAAAATCAAATCCATCCAACAAACAAAAAGTTATGAGGCAACACGAAATATATAGTCGAATTGAGAGTACTCCTTTTCTTGGACTTGCTATACCTATTTCATCGTCTATCGCTTGGAGTAAAACAATTCGATTATATTAAATAACTCGCATGACATACATACGATGCATGTCATAAACCTTGCTATAATAATCTTTTGTATGTACAACGCTTTTATCATTTTCAGCTATTCTTCCGTATATACGCTAGTATTCTGTACGTGACTATGCATACATTTTTACATTTTTGTCCTCAGCTGTGATGTATAGATCTATAGATTAGATCCCATAATTATATTTTACGGGAATTTCGAATCCACTAATATTCATAATAATAAAATTTCTAAAAAATCTTGCTTCTAAATACTTATAAGGCAAAATAGTTTTTTTATGAAAATAGTAGTAAAATATCAAGCAAATGTAAATGAAATGCCAATGTTAGGATGTACGGGGTTACAAGGATGGACACAATATGAAATAACACGATATATCAGAGAAATTCTGAAAGTAGCTCCAGCGGTCGAAAAGATGAGAGGAAGACGATTGGCGTGGTACGGCCATGTAATGCGGAGGGATGAAAGTCATATTACGAGGATAGTACTAGATTTGAAAGTGGACGGATGTCAGGGTAGAGGTAGGCCAAAGAAAAGATGGATGGATTGTGTGACGAATGACATGTCTATGAAAGGAGTGAGTGGCGAGCTGAGAAGGACAGAGATGAATGGAAGAAGAAGACATAGTGCGCCGACCACAAGTGATGGGATGAAAAAAGGGAGTTGATTGGTAGTTATTATCAAGTAATCTTATAAAATGTTATCAATCTTGAATATCGGTAATATTTATTTTTATATCAAGAACATAAAGCACCATTGAGGCGTCACCGGCTAAGAAGTCAGTGAAGAAGATTCTTCGAAACCATAATAAAGATATGCGAAGCCAAATTACTTTTACAAGGTTAATACGTTTATAACATTTGTAAAACAATTCACAATTGTACTGGTGTATGCATATAATGATAATAATGAATAGATACGATGATTACATAATTTTGGGACAAAGCTTGATTACTTTCTTTTCTATCGTACAGTTTTAATATTAATTAGAAAATTGACAACGTACTTACCCATTTCATTGCTACAATCCGTATATGGTAAATTATGATGAAATTTCCATTAATAGGCATATTAAAATACCTATTCCCATGCGCCTAGTTTTGCAAACTATTTTTTAATGATAGAAATCACCATATTCAACATAAAAACGTTTAAATAAATAGCTCTCAAGACTGTAATAAAGTATATGTTTACTAAGTAAACGTAACTAAGTAAATGTTGCAACATTTAAAAATTATTGACGCTATATTTAAGTGGTACTTTATTACTATTTATAAGAACGATAAAAACCATAATTTTCTTGTAAGCTGTTATTTGTACTTCTTAATACTAAAAAATTACTATAGAAAAATGTAAATCGTAATAATATGCTAAACGTTAGATGGCTTCTATAAAAGTATTAGATTCAGATATCGATAAGTAGATAACACCTACAGATGCAAATTTACAAGCTTGATATTAAATGTATGGAGCATTAAATATACAGCTAAGGCGATCAGAGCTAATGCTACGAGACATTAATGTCCAGTCGTGTGTTTATTGCTGGTTAGATTAATAACACTTAATCATTCAGAACTATTAATAGGTGTACGACATGTGATCTATTAGAGCCATTTCATATGTTGTTTGTAATTTGAATTTAAAAAGTCATTTAATTGTTATTGCAATTACAAAATTCAATGTATTAAAACCTTTTTAGATTTAAAAATGACATCGAATTAAATTTACAGATAAATGACTATAGATAAATGATCAAAAGACTTGTGTAAATTATAAAATAAAGCCATAAAGCTTGGTTGGACTCGACACAACATAACTAAATGTTTACCCTGGCTATAAAGACAAGAGATCCATAATCCTATGACCCAAACATAAATACTATTGGGTTTCACTTTACAAGCATACTTGGCGACGTGTAAAATATTGTTATCGATAATAAAACTACAATAACGCGGCGATGACTTTATACAGAGAATCGCATCACGTATTAAGAAATCTGAGAACACCATGTAAAGCAATCTGACTGGAAATAAAACAACGATGCGTTTATGAATAAATTATGGCAATGTAAAGTATGATAAATGATGTAAAGATTGTAATGGAACAGCTTGAGTTGTACAACTGACAGCGTAAGTTGCTCGTTACAATATTTAATTCAAAGGAGATAAAGATGTTGGGTGTGTTAATTTAGAGAATGATGTAAGTGTCTGTTTGGCTGATTGTACAGACGCCGCACATCGAGCGCAGCGGGTGGTTCGACTGAGAACTAGTATCTTAGAGGGTAATGTAATAATCTAAGTATCTCCCAGCCACGTTAACAAGACACTTGGCAACCGAGAAGTGGAGCACAAAGGCTTTGTAAGCATGACTGTAAGATAACGCTGGCGACACGCTGAGGTTTCCGTTTAGAATGGACGTACACTCACATCGACGATGATAACTCACGATGCAGATGATTAAGATGTTACAAATAATAATTAAAATTCCGATGTTTTGGGAGCACAGGTCACTGGGTCGATGGTTAGGGGTCATAATTAACATTTTATTGAAAGGTGTATTCATGGAGAAATCGTTATTTTTTTGTTTGCGGGTATAATTCAGATTAAAATAACAGTATTTAGACTTTAATCAAATAATATACTTATGTGTGTAATTAAATTTAAAATGATGAAAACGAAATGCTACAAATTTATATAATAATACAAGCTACTTAAAACAAAAGTGGTTTGTGTAATTTTCCATTCTCATTGTCTGCGACTGGCTTAACTATTCCACTTCCAAGAGATAGAATCTAAGATAGGTTATCTAAATCAAAACTTTAAAGATTCAGCCGTGGATTCAATCATGCAAATTAGTCTATTTTTAAATTCTACCGCCTAGAACACGCTTTCAAAATCAATCCAGAACCTCGCTGCATCTTAATGTATGCTAAAGTCAGTTCGGAACTTGCATATGCAGCACGCAGCAGACTGAGATTAATCGAAATCGGATCCAAGTAGTTCGCTCCCCTAATGTTTGTTCCGACTTGCCAATTTGATTTACTAATACTTGCGCCAACTCGCTCCATGTTTGTTTGAATTTCTAGTGTCGGTTTAATCTAATTCTGGAAGATTGACAGTGTGTTGTTCTTTTGAATAATCATGTAACATTGTTAAATCCTGCATATATTAATCTATTTGTTAATCAATCAACTTAGACCAAATATAGAATTTCAAACGTAAATTTACTACTGTTAACGTTACTGCTTCTCTTTCCTATCTTTTTTTTATTTTAGCAGTGAAATTTATATATCTAAGAGAAAGGGATTTTGAAAATAAAATCATATTAGTATTTACATAATTATCAGGAGTGCTTCGGATTTGTTTATGTTAATTATAGTTATGTTTGTGGTATATTCAAGCATATTTCACTTAGTTTGGAAAATATGATATAAATTTCTCTAAAATCAATTGAACTCAATATTGTTGTTCAATTTTATTAGACATTTTGATTATGTTATTTACTTAGCACACCCAAATGTTGACTGAATCATTCGCAGTTTTTTCAATTATTTATTTAAAATTCTGTCGTTGATATAGATTGTATTTTATACCATATCGTGAATAATGTATTAATTATCATAAGATATTATCTGTTCCCGGTCTGTATTGCCTTTCTGTATTATTGGCACCCACGAATTCTGAGGAATTCCAAATTGGGATTATAAGTTTGTTGCGTTAAAACAAAATTAAAATTTATTTTTGAAACAATCTTTTATTTACGAGTATATGCCCTAAAAATAATAAAATAAACTATTTTTTTTTAACTTTGACTATCAACCTAATCGTTATTACTCAGTTTATATGATACATATACATATAATATTGTCGATACAATATGTCTATACAATAAAAAATTTCAGCTCAATTGTTTGAAGATATCTGCTTCAAAATTAAGTTGCAAGAAGATTCCACTTGAACAAATATATGTACATATATACTTTGCAAGTTAAATAAAAGCTTTTAACGAAATTTACTAGTGATATTTATAATAGCTGACTCCAGCAAACGTTGTTTTGCCTAAAACTATTTTTATAACCATAAAAATGGGTTAACCTTAAAAGAAAGACATATGCTGTCGCGGACTTTTATTCAGAACTTTTAGAGGGGAACATTATTGCAATACATGATTTTTGAGTAACTTTCATCTTTTACTCAGCACACGCAAGGAGAGCTCTGAACTTTGCCGTTTTCGTAATATTTTTTATTGCTGCTCCTCTCCTATTTATCTTAACGTGATGTTATATAGCCTATAGCCTTCCTCCATAAATAAACTATGTTACACTAAAATAATTTTTCAAATAGGGCCAGTAGTTCTAGAGGTTAGCGCGTTCAAATAATCAAACAAACAAACATACTCTTCAGCTTTATATTATTATACTATAGATTAGTTGTAAGCAAAAAATCTTTAGATATTCTGATCTTGTTTTTAAGTTGCTTGGCATTTTTAGTATATCGTGTTTTACCGTAGTAGCACTATCATAAAATGAAATTCGGAATTTAAAATTTAAAACACAGATGCAATATTCGTGAAACGTTTGAACTTGTACGACAATATAAATAAAAGATAGGGAGGTGACTCGAATTCTAAAGTGCTTGTTAGACCAACGTTCTCAACTTAGTTCGTTCTTAAGCTGCTTACTAACATTCCATCTATTTAAAATATACATAAACATGATTGGGGATTTTTATTAAAGTAACAGATCTCTTGGTAATTTTTAGGGTTTTTGTCGCTTTGTCTAAGGGTTTACTTAGATAATAATTTCGTCAAGCTTGAAATAAAATTTAATGTTTGTTTTATTTAAGTAATAAAAGTCGATGAAAAGAATTAAAGTTAGATATTTGTAAAACATTGACTTTTATTTGGAATTTTACAGTTACATTCTTTATCAAAAATAAAGTAGCATGTATTTTTCTAAATTTGTCACGTAAAGGTGTCGTTGAAAAATTCACATTAACGAAATATTTCAAATTCACCTTTCTAAACGAAAAGCGTGCTGTACCGATGCAAAGCGAAGGCGGTCATAGATCATACAATTTACCTTTCTGCACTTAATCTCCATTCCAAACTTCTATGCCAAATTTCACATTACTACGTGCGCGAATAATCTTATCTTATACTCTTATACTAATATGTAAAGCTGAAGAGTTTGTTTGTTTGTTTGTTTGATTGTTTGAACGGGCTAATCTCAGGAATTACTGGACCGATTTGA
>DWJN01000170.1:0-29418 GCA_018248895.1 Carystus phorcus
CTCGTAATGATCATAAACAAAGATGTTGTTTTCACGACGTTCCAAGAGACCGCCGCGCCGTACTACTGGAAATGTACAGTGTATTAATGAATTTATAAATCTGCGATTGATTTGTGCGTGCGTGTTTCATATTTTCTATCTGTTACGAATGTTAATACGCTCAAGTTTGTTAACACAAATAGTTTTCTATTAAGAATGTGTGGTAAGTTATTGGTATATACTTTTAACCGAGTTCAAAAAAAAGGAAGTGGTTATCAATTCGACTTAATTTTTTTCGTTACAGAATAACTTTTTACTGCGTGTACCGATTTTGAGCATTATTTTTATATTCGAGTAATTTTTGAACTATGTCTAATTGTGAATTTTTTTCGAAATCGGAATATTTAATTCAAGTCTTTTTTTATGTTCATAAACAAAGCCAATATTATTCTAAAACTTAATAATTAAATTGCCAAGTACTTGCATAAATTGCTCTAACGCGAGAGACTTCACAATATTTATTCGAATAGATATAATATTTGTCGTGGCGTTGAATATGTATTTAAGAAATAAGTACGCTGTATAACAACTGCGGTGTACGTGTTTATGGGTATTTTCCATGATCACTGTGTTGTAGTATTATTTCATATTGATATTAAATTCACTATACACGTCTTTTGGAGAAAAACAACCTTTTAATTTGGGGCTAACGACCAGATAAACATTGTTACCGTTAGGGCAAAAAATTTAAGCTGAGAATCTTTAAGAACTAAAGAAATAAATACTAACTGTAAAAATTCTGTAACAAAAATATAATTCTTCTATTTCTGTTCAAGTTCGAGCAGCGATCACGTCATCTCTAACTGTAAGTACAATAATAACTCTTAGAGAGCACACTTACATCGAGCAAAACTGTGTTAGATACTTTAGCACATATAGATTTAGACGAGAAAAATGTTAAAGAAATTATTATAGACATTCAAAGCTTTAAAGAGTTAAGTGTTAAAAGAATTTTAATATATTATTCATTTATTACCTTCAAAGACAGTTTTGAAACAACCAATTGCCATTTCCAAAACAAAATATTGACTTGAAAAACACCAATGGATACATTACAAATATAGAAACGGCAATTGATTTTCCAATCGATATGTCAAAACAGCAGAGAAATGTTCAGAGACAAGTTACAATAACAATGATTTTGAATAAGATTAGCATTGTGACAATCTATTGCGTTTCAAAATTAACCGCAATTTTAATGTTTAATGGAACGAAATTCACTCGCGAACAAAACAGGTATTATTTTATTAGAAACGATTAACCTATAAGCAATTAAATGTTGTAATAAAGTACGCACGTAGATTGGAAAACATCACGAAAACACAAAGCGACATTAATCACATTGATTTAATAAGGGCAAGACGGCATAACGTGACTGAAATGCGGATAACAATGTTAGTACATAACATACGAGCTAAAAACTTATGATAATACATAGAATAGCTGCAACTGATGTAATAACAAGTATGCGATGATTGATTTAAAGTGCGCGGTGTAGAATACGACATAATTATTACACCATCAGTGGAATAATTTGTCAGTGCGACAAGGCGTCTAATGTGACTAGCGACCAGTTCAATAAGATCCATTTTTAGATTTTGGGAAACGCGTGAGTCAAACGCTACACTTAGGCCGGAACGTGCAGACTAAAACAGGTCTGGGGAAATTTTGAGGACTTATAATTAGAACAGGATATAAATAGTGGGCTGATGAGATCTCGTTAGCGTGGGGGCTGCGACCTTCAATCGCGGCTATCTGGATGCTGATTAACCAGTTCGCACCGGTTCCCGTTGGAACGCATTGTTGACGTCACCGTAGCAGATTGACGGGGCGCCATCGAACATCTCGAAGGAAACAGCCCCACTGGACATTCAATTGACGAGATTCTCGATCGGTGATCGGGAACGAAATTAATTGCGCGCTTGCAATCGCGCCAGAGGAAAACGGTGATTAAGAGCACATCGCTCACTCACCTGCTAATAGCAAAATCATAAATTAAACAACCAACATTTATCTATCGCGTGTGTCAACGTTTGCATGTCACTGTGTAAATTAGATAACGTTTGGAGAACACGAGAAATATGTCAGCAGGTCGTGATAACATTCACGGTGTGATTTAAAAAATGATAATGCTAAACACGAACGGCGGACGTTGCATCGGAGGCGGGGTAGAAAAGCGAGATGTGGTCGAAATCGGTGCAATGGCCCCATCGAGAGTGCAGTGAACTTTTTTCGCAGGCACGCACTAAATACGGCAGCCGATGATAATAAAGAGTACAAGGGCGCATGATAAAACCTGCCCGGCTATGCTTTTGTTGTGAAATACCGGCTTAGGGTTTCAGAAAAACTTCAAATTAAAGACGCATGAAAGTATCTGGCGATTATAACTGCAGTATTACTTTAAAAACTGTCTTAATTACTTACTACGACAGTCACCATACGACAACGCTATCACACATCAGTTCATGTTACCATCTATCTAGCGATAACGCAGATTGTGATAATATAAATTACGGCTTTACATAATATCCGGTTAGACGAAACGAGGTAAACAGTGACCGTATATTAAAATTAATTTTTATAGTCTAAATTTATACAACAGGTTTCGGGTACCTACGTCGATAAACAAGCTCTTTGTATGTATGTTGGTACGTATCATAAATCTCACTGTACTATGACATCACCTACATATTAAACAGCGGCAAGCCTTTTTATTGATCGTATAAAAACAACCGGTACTGTCGAGTTAACACATTACTCCTAATGGCTCTATTAATAGAACGGACTTCTTTTGTTTATGGTCGAGTTAATTAATACCTATTTAGTTGTATGGTCTGTGAAATACAAACCTACATATTATAATCGCAACAACAAGATTGAAAGTTAAATATACGCTAATAATATACGTCGTTAATCGTTGGATATTATCGCAAGTTGCTCTATAAAATTTTAATTGAACTTCATAAATATAATTCGTCGACAAACATGCACCAACGTTGAAACATAACATGTTTAAACGGATAAAATTAACTTTGACTTTCAAATTGTCAGAGGTACTTGCATTTGAATCGATTTATCATCGGAACAGCGTTCGTCCCATTTTTTAACCTTTTATTTAGCCATGATCGAGAATTTTGACATTATCGTTTCATAAGATCATACGATAAATATGTTTTTGCTTTCATATTGCACATTTTTTTGTAACTGATCCGATTTGACATCCAAATAATCGATTATTTCATTGACCCTAAGTTTCAATTTTCGACACGTTGGATGTGGCAACACTAGCACCCTATTCAATAATAAACAAATCTGATTCCGGAAACATCCAGAAACTTAAATACGTAAACAGATTCAATGACGTTACAGAATCTGCCAACTTTAATGAACGGCCTCAAAAACTATGGCTATATCATGAAAATATGCGTATCGACTTACATATATATATATATTAAAATGAAAACTATGTAACATAAATATTAGCGAGTACACAAATGTTGTCAACCTGTCGAGTTATTTCAAAAGCATATGTTCAAACAACAAATAACCAGTAACTGTTTCTCGTTACATGTAAAGTGTAAAAATATTTGCACAGTTGTTAAACAAAATTATAGTGGTCTATAAATAATCGTGACACTATTTCGTCGTAGGTCGCAGCGGGTCGCTGGATAGTTATTTTATAATAGCCAACGAACGAGTAGATGCACATCGGGAAGTTTACGTCTCTGACCGCAAGGAAAGCGATGGATCTGCATTATTATGGGATCTCCGACACTCTAATGGACACATACTAGTTAAAGGTCTTTTAGTTGAAAGCCAGCGGTTAAAACACCTTCAGGCATATATTACAGTCGATATAAATCGATAACATGACAAAATCCAGCGACCTCGAGACAATTGACACCACGTTCTAGTTCATTGTTCAGCAGGAAATTGCACAGGGAAGGTTGAAATTAATTAATTAATCCATTCGGTTTCTTCTGTGACATTGCCTTCAACCCATTAATGGCTCACTACTGAGCTTGAGTTTCTCCTCATCACTGAGGGCATATTCTACCACGCTGCTCCAATGCGGATTGGTGGAGGGGTTAGTGGCCAACCCAAATGTCGGATGTTTTTAAACATGGTATGACATGGCTTGACGACTGCTATGTTTACAAGCAACCGGGACCGACTGCTTAACGTGCCCTCCGAAGCACGGAGACGCTCAAGAAATTATTGCCACTAGCGGTCACCCATCTAGGTACCGACCGCGCCTACAGTTGCTTAACTCTGTCCATCGCATAGGGTCGACACTAATAACGAAAAAAAACCTAAAAGATTGTCCGTTCAAAGCGTCAGGTAAAATAAACACAAATAAAATAAGCTCAAAGTCCAAACGCAATTGTTTACATTGTAACATTAAATACAACAAGCGTATGTTAATTAGTCCCGACTCCTGGTTTACTTCCCACGCCGTTTCCGAGACATGAATGACCTCGACATTATTACATTAAATATAGTTATTTTATCTTTTATTATGCATGTAATAGAACATAATGACTTGACATTTTATCTATTACTAAAATTAAGCATTGAAAATAAAAATTTCGGCCTTGATTTAAAACGGGCTTTAATGATTGTGCAGGCTTATTCTTGTTCAATTCTGCATGAGGTTACACTAAATAAAGTTGTTTCCGGAGTTATTACTATAAGAACAAAGTAAAATACTAAAAATACGACACTAAGTGAATTATGGAATTGACTTGGTGTATTACATACAGGTTTGTACGTGGACTTTAACTTAACTAACGACATTAACGATAGTCCTTACGCCTTATTTTACAACTCACCGAATTACTTGTATTCGTATACGACTACGTCTCTCTAATCGAATACTCGTGACTATTCGTCTTTTAAATGATCTTTCAAACATCGATGAGACATACTATACACACAATGGTGTTGGTACACTATGTAAGTGGCTTTGTTGTGTAACTTATATAAGAAAATAAATCTTTTTTCCAATTTAATAGTTCATAATGTTAATGATACAACTTCAAATATTATTAATGCCGTTTATATCTTAGCAATGCCAAATTCTATACGGAAAACATTGAAATGAACCTCTTGCTATTCTTGCGACAAAGTTCATTGGTCGCTTGAACAATAACGATTACGTAAACAACGCGTACGAATATATTCATAATACTTTGATTCGCCCCAAAAAACACCGTGAAACCCATATTCGCGGCCATTGACGAATACTTACTCCTTATACACTCAAGTGTATTCCTCTGTCCAGGCAGACCGCGTATCTAACCGGAGTTTAAGGATTAACGTAAAAGGGGTTAGTGAAGCTACAGTTCACTAGTACACCAACCAACAATATGTAATACAAATATCAAAGTAGCATCCAAATAGTAATGAACAAATACTAGTTTGACAAGACACGACAGGTACACGACATACTATAATAGCACTACGAAAAGATAAAGTTCATCGTCGTCACAACGGACGTATTGCCATTGTTCATATAATTTCGCATGCAACAAAGTCAGCCCTAGCCGTTGGAGTACGTGCAAAACGGACAGGCTTATCGGCTTCCTCACTTAATACCCTACGGCCATTAGGTTATAATCCAATAAAGAGCATGATGTAAACGTATGCATTGACGTCGACAAGCTATCACTTGAAGATAATGCACTAGTGGATATAAACAAGTAGCAACGAGAACTTCAAGGATAAGTTATACAGCTCGAACTTTCTATTACAAATAAAACAAAATACAAGAACAAAAATTACAAGAACAGAAATTATCGATTCATACATAATTGACGCAGTTTTTTAATTATTTCACGAGTTAGTGAATTAAGATAAAGAGCAGATAAAGATATGTTAAGAGTGGTATGTGAAGCAGGAAGAATATCGACGAAGATGCGACAATAAAGATTGAATTTCATAAAGTTTCTTTTTAATGCGATTTCGATATAAAGTGGACTTTGATCTTGTTTACTGTCTTTCGCAGGACTCTGCCGATAACCCGTAGCAGGAAAATTACAATAATATAATCAAAATAGGTGTATTAAAATTTTAAATTCAATGAAATATTCAGTGCCTCACTGCTTACCGCAGAAAATCTAAAAATACAAACCTATTTCTTGTGAATAACCTTCAAATAGCCCCGTGATAGATGGAGGCATCGCCGTAGTGTTTTTCCAAAACATGTTTACGAATAGCTAGTCTGGATTTTGTCCGTGCTCACCACGCATTAACAAGTACCATATCACTAAAGATAAAGGAATCTATCAATACATCGATAATCTCTAAACGATTCCGTTCATACAAGTGTTTTTCCACTAGCGAATCTACAGTGGAAAATAAATTGTATTATTTTGACAAACAGGTGATTACATAAGTTTTACATACGATTAGTATTCAAGCCAATACCATGTGTTTGTTGTCGTCAACTGTGTAACTACCACGTGTTAGATAAACAAGCAACCTAATCAAATCCTAATTCAAATTCTGTATATGTAGTAACATCGAGGGCATACATATTACGAGTCAATATTGATATTCTAATACTGGAACGTTGTGTACATCGTTTATGCATCAACCAATATTTAAATTTGAAAAAATAGCTCGCAAAAGAAATACAGAAAGAAAAAATTAAAGTGATAATGCGATAGTGTTTATTTATGGTAATGTGCGATATAAAAACGAACAGTTATAAGTTATAAGTAAATGAGTACCGCAATATAAAACATGGAAGAAACGGCGGAGTTTGTTTGTTTGTAAGTACTGAATAATCCGGGGAAGGTATTAAAACATATTGACACGATTTTTTTACCTTATTAAAGTCCACTCCTTTTGTAACTGGTAAATATTATATTTTTATTATAATAGCAATTGAATCAGATGAAGGTATAAGGTATAGTTTTATCGAAGTGAAGCGAAGGCGGATTACTAGTAAATATAGAAAGGTTCGTAATATTTTATCGAAAGACAAAAAAGACAATGGTAGAGATGAAACGTTATACGCGGTCACTGTGCCAAATCCAACCCCTTCATTAGAGTACAGGTTCACCAAGATTGAGGAAACTCTTCCCAAGTTTCCTGACAACCAAACGACTTCGTGCCATCGATTCTGATCTCGCGCGTGCATTTTCCAAGCTATTACGGGCCCAATGTCCATTAAATCGATACAACATTGATTGCTTCGTTTTAAAACGAGTGCTGTTAAAATTTTATATATTAGTAAAAGTTAGCGTATTCATTTGCATAATATTTTAGTACCGTGATAAGAGAACACGCGTAGGCACAGGATTTAATGATTCATCATCACTGAATGAATCAACCACAGCTTCCTATGAAACAATTATTAATTTCATATCAGTAACCTAATTAAATAAAGATAGATAAAAACGTATTTTAATGCCACATGTCTGAGGGGAAAGGATAATTTTATGAGCAGTATCTTAGGACAAAAGCAACAAAACAAATATCCAAAGGCATAACAACTAGCTATTTTAGCCGCAGGAAACGTCTGCGTGGACAGTAGTCCTTATTTGCAAATTTATCGTGGGATTTAAGCTTGAGTCGGCACGCAACGTTGATGGTCTCGCGTGACCTCTCAAGTCTCGAACGCCGTTGGCGGTATATTCCACTGAGCCGCAATCGGTCGAACACTTTAATGCAATATATGACCACGTTATTTCGCTTGATTTCCTATATACGGCTACTGAAATCAATTTTGAAACTCTATACATGTTGCCTTCAGCTCATTAATGCCCTACTTCAAGTCGCGAGTCTCTCCTTATGATTGAGAAAGCCTAGAGCATACTTCGTCACGTTGCTTCAATATGTATTGGTGGAGAAACTAAAAACACTTACAAAGCTAAAAACAGTTTTCTAACGCCGGTAGGTCCAACCTAGATTACAATTGGTGCTAAATAAACAATTGTTACATTCGAGAGATCCTTGCCCAAATAATTCAATTAGGTTTGTGATCGCCGACCGATGTTGTTAACAAGTTGGTGCCGGTGAACACGTGTCTCCACTCCAGCGACGCAACGGGGCCAGCTTTCCTTCCGTGTCTATTCTTAGCAACCCTGTTGGGTCACGCCCGGCCGATGCAAATCACGTACACAATGAACAAATTAGCATAAGCCGGCGCTTAGAGCAAATAAAAATTTCCTCACGTATCCCCTTGATAAATAAACATAATATTAATAAAGGGAAGTTTATAACAACAAAGGTTTGGTATTTGATGTCAACTAAATCATTTGTATATTCTATGTTGTTTCTAGTAAATCTTCGAGTCACAATGATAAATATTTTAACAATAAGGTCGACGAAATAGTATACAAAGTTATTAATTTCAAGTAGAAGCCAATAAAACACAGACACGACAATGTTCCGTTAGTGAGCGAAGAGAAGAAATAAAACGCGGGTTTAAGCGGTACAGCTGTACGAAATCGGGTCAGTAGTGTGAGCGGTACATCTGAAGCATCAATTGGGTGAAATTCGGGTAAACATAACTATGATGACGTAACTCGCGGAGTGCAGAGGCAAGATCTTACGAAACAAATGAATGTAACAGCGAAATCTACCACACATGTTCAATTTCGACGTGAAACAAACAGCTACATATAACTTTTTATAATTGAGTTACTTATTACTTTGAGAAATTTTAATATACAATCGTAAATAATTAATATAATGTGTCTTTTTAATACAACAAATACTTCAAAAATCACCTTCACCAGTCAATTGAAAGGTTTGACAACTGTCAATTGTATTGTTTCTGAACACGCACAGACTATAAAAAGAGATACTGAGATGAACAATTTTATGTCACTGCTGTTTTTGTCACACATCTTAGAAATATTTTCGTTTCATTTTCATGAATATAAATCAAAAACTTCCAAGTTTAAAGTGAAAATAGTACGTATTTTATAATACGTATTATTTACATAAAAGTAAAACTAAAAGTCACATTCAAGTCAATTGTTGTTGGACTCGTGGTCATTATCATCGCGATTCTCACATGACAACGGCATATTAAACAATTTAACTTTTAAAACTAAGCAATTTATGGACTTTGCATTGTAATAAGTGATTAATTGCAGTATTGTTTGCTTATCAGCTGCAAAACTAAGCAATGACTCGTGTAACGGATACAAATAGTTATATAATAAAACTCACGAAGAAGTTAAATTTTCACAATATACGTTCAACGATGGTGTTTTTCAGTAGCATTTGAATCAATGATAACAAACGGTTAGAAAATAACAGAGGGCTACTGCAGCAGTGTAAATTTATATTTATAGTTTATTATAATTATTACGGTCATAAAGTGTATCTAAACACAACATAAACAATTTACTATTCGAAACTGGACGTACCTAGATAAGGTTCATAAATATTTACCGTTACTAATAGGTAACAGAACAAAAGTCGACGAAAACATAACAAAAGAGTTAGATAACGCTCGGCAATAGTTGGTTCGGATAAAATTTTTACATGTAAACAATCTACGCAAAAAAGCGATAAATAATAATGAGATAAATTTAAATGAGATATCGTTCGTGCGTAAAATTGTAAACAACCGCGGTAACAACATCAAAGCGGGTACATTAATGGAGCAAGAAGAATCACACAAGCGTGTTAGGACATGGTAGCGTTAAAAATACTATGATGCGATGGTTGTGGGCATTAGGGCCGGATTGGGGTCAATCGCTTGAGGCCATCTGCGGCTGCTAATTATAGACGACGCAAGACGATCCCAATAGTATACAACTATGAATCTCAATTGCAATCACGAAACCATTAAATGGGAAACTTAACAGATGGCGTGTAATGTAGAACCTGGATGGCTGTAAAACCATCATGGCGAAAATAAAAAATATGATAGAAAATTTTAATTGAAATTAAGTAAAAATGGGACTCGAAAACATCAATGGATTCTTTATTGGAGCACGATCTAAGAATTGTTTGTAGAATCGATATAGACGTACAATACTCTTATATTATAATTTTATCTCGATTGTCTTTTTAATCAACCATCGTAACGATTCTTTGGCCTTGTCCAAGTCGATGTTGACTGTACATGAAAAACATCACGATGACGTAAACACAGATAGTAAAAGAATACGTTATCTTCTGAGGACTACAAAATGCAAATACTTAAATGTTCTTAAGTACTTCCTTTGTAAGCATGTCATTGTTAAATGGAATTTATTCGTAGACACAGGTGTCATTTAATACGATAATACGGCAACAAGGAAGAATATATTTATACGTTGAAGTCATTGAAAACGAAAGATGTGAAAGTATAGTTTAGTAACGAACAAAAAGTATGGGTGAAAATGGATGCGTTTCCATGCGGCTGAAATGAAGGAAGCAATTTATCGATTCGATTAGCGTCCAAGATTTACTAACACTGTTATGTAGCTAAAGCATTACTATTATAATCACGCAGCGAGTCTCAGGAGATTGCGTCTTTACGCAACAACTGTACCAATCCCAACGTATAAATAGATAAGGCACACGTATAAAAAACATCTGCTTCCAGTTGCGCTGTTGCAAAGTATTTTATACTGTTCGCTTATATTTTCACACAATATTTTAAATGTATATTTTCAAAATACAGTATTTTTTGCGTAGTATTAATTTTGTTCACGTAATTGCTTACTCAACCATGTCATAAGTAATGATTTAAACACATGCATAAAAAAATCTTTTTATTTTCTTTTATACATATTTCCCCACATAAGCATAATGTAGAATTGCACACAAAATGCACAGAATCACAAGTTTCCCGGCGTCTGCAAAAAGATTTCGAAATCTACACACGCGTTTATAATTTGCAATTCCAGTATTTGTATTTTCTGCACGAGAATATTCTCAGCGTCCTACTTAAATTTACAATGTTCTAGTATTTTTTCATAACTTGCTATTAGCCTCGTTTATTTATTCGTTTGTTTTAAAATAACAACATTTCTTTATTCTTAAGTATGACATGTGACCAAATAGTGCCGTTTCGTAATATATTAACAAGTAGCTAATAGCTTCCTTTTCATTTGAAGTTTAGATTGCTTATTCATTTCGAAAAGTATTATTAAATCTAATTTGAAACATGTTTACTAAATGAGTGTATTGTTAGCATATCTATTTATTATAACAGTTATTTGTACTGCTACTCAATTATAATAACTACCACGATCAATTGTCCGTATAGGTGGCGCCAAGATCCGGCATTAAGAAACAATTCAGTATCCAGATTCGTTTTACCGAGAGACATAAAGTACGAGTTTAAAAACTCGTTATGAAATTTACAAGTTGCGACATTAGATCAACTCAACGATCTCGGCTATATTTAAGACGATATAGGTAGTTTAGGTGGTCACTTTTTTGCCAGATCCGCTTAAGACAGGTCATTATACAATGATATTGCTCGCGGCGGTTTTGTTAAGTAACTCTCGGGCAGATCATATGTGTAAACAAGTGACGGTATGAGTTCAACGATTATGATCAAGTAAAAACTTTTAAATGACTCATTATAACATCAACAACTTAATTGTGAATACAGATAAGATCAATAACTTTGTAGACAACGGTCTCAATGTGCTTGCTTCTTCAAATTTTCACATTAGAGTAATACACATTTAAGTAATCCAAAACTACTATGCAATGGTCAGGTATTAACATAATTTCAAATAACGTGTAGTTTCACTTAACTTGTAATGTAGATCAAAGGCGACTGACTAAGCTGCACACGAGACGAATTGAGAAATTTTCTTCGAAGCCAAGATGAGTCCGCCTACTTGTGAACGCAGTGCTTTCCAACAAATGGGACGTGGTGTTTTTACAGATGGCTGTATATGGTGTTCCTAGAATTTCTAGCGTCGAGCACACGGAACTTGCACGGCCGACTGACACGGCATCGGCTGCCATGCGATCAGATACGAAGACGCTGTTTAATTGAAGCGCAACAAAGTTTTGGAACGAGATCGATTAATTCAGGACACTTAATGATTTTTATACGGAAATTGAACTATCGATACGTGTACATTTTAATTGTCATTAAAAAAAGAAATCATTTCGTCTTTAGTAAACATGTTTAAATCACATAAGAAAGGTTGTGATTAATACGTCACCTTTAATAGTATAGTAGATAATAGAAAAGTCGATAAACGGCAATGGGTCAGTAAGTAAACAAAGATATAGTGATACAAATTCCAATTTTAGATGTGTGCTAATTATTTTCGGTGAACTACAGACATACTTTTATTGCACACATTCATATTTTATAACATTAAAACCTCACGACGTGAACGCAAGTCAACGTGCAATCAATTTCTCAAACGCTCCACAATAGTCGCGGGAGAGTTAATTATTACTTTACTTCCAACTTAGGCAATGTTACATTACCTCAAGCAATCCATTGTGTTTCGTTCTTAAAGCAATTTTATGTTTGAAATCATCTTTCATACATTTGCATTTGCCATTGCTTTATTTTTTCCAATTGGTTTCTATGACGTTTTTCACATAAAATTCAACATACCTTAATTTTAAATTGGAAGTATTTAGTAAAAACATCCTAACATTAAAACAAATTAATTGATCCATGTAATATTTAACCAAGAATTTCTTTAACAGACGTAAACCAATATGTATATTAGTACATTCGCTAATAGCTAATAAAATAATAATATATGTTTCAATTTTTTTTACGATTAGTTATTTTTCGAAGTTTAACTTTTAGGTAAACTAGTTTTAATAAGTACTCAAAGACTTAACTGTGTCCTCCCTTGATCATCAACACCGCACCATAAAAATAGCTCGTTTCACATATTCAATCAGCTCTTACGACAAATTAAAAAGTTGTTTCTACGCTAAATAGACATATTGGCTAATAAACGATTTGTTTGATATATTTATTGCACTAAACGACCTTCAGACACTGACAGACTTGGAGGTGTAACGTTTACACATACGTAGTTCGAAATAGATAAATGCAAAATAGTGTATGTGATAAATGTGCGCAAGAATGACCTACCTTCTATGAACACTTCTTGTGCTATGATTATTATGATTGAGAACTATCCAAAATTCAAAATATGTGCTAATATAGTACACAATTTCCTTAATAGATAAAGTGTTTAGATAACCGCAGACTTCGACCGATAGGGCGCGATTACGAAGGTTGTTACGACCCAGCTATCATATCTAGTTGCGTAAAGTTATTAATTTGGCCTGCCGCTATCGGACAGTGAATGAGAGCGGCTATAATTAGAAAGGGCATATGAGTGTCAAAAATGAGCGCATTCCAAGTGTCCGAATGAAGAATAATAAATATCTAAGAAAATTAAATGTACTCATTTTTTCCTATATATTTTTAATAACGTATGATATAAATAAATTCATTCAATATCACGGATTGTTTGGGAAACGTAAGTTAAGAAACATTTTTTTGTTTCGAAGATTTAGACTTCGTTTGACTAAATAATGTTTCAATTATACAGTAGAACTTCGATAACTTAAAATCCAAGGGAAACACAAAATATTTAAAATTATAGAGGTTTTAGGTTATAAAGCGTTTATGTTGAGGACGGGTTAATATAGAGGTATAATGTATGTATCTAGATCCAATTTTTACTCGACTGCGTCAGAAAGAATGGTTCAATAAAATACGGACATTTATATAAACCTATTTATGGTACACGTTACATAAAAATAACTGTAGGTATACATATCACACGGTATAGGTAAAGCGATGTTTTCAGGAGAGTGATCAAAAACTTATGATCCAAGTAAGCTGTTGTCCTAATCCTAACGGCCACAAATACAGTTTGTTAGAATTTCAAATAAGAAAACAATAGCTGAAAGTACGTATTGTTTACGTTAACAATTTAACAATGAACACGTGCAAGCAATAAATACCTACCGAAAGTACATTTTTTCTAAATGCTCACTGGCAAACAGTTTTATGTTATAGAGGTTGTGAAAACATTTCTTTAAGTTAATGAGGACCAATACTGACATTATTTATTTAATTTATATAGGGTTTTTTATTTTAAGTTGTAAAGGTTTTGGGCTCCGATGGGTAGGGATAGGGAACATATTATTTTTTGAAGTTACACAGGTTTTTAATTATTGAGGTTCTACTATATTAGTTTCTTCTACTCTTTATAAGGCACCTTTCCGAAACGGTGGTAGATGCAAAATATTTGACATTCATAAATGTACTTATAAATACCTACATAAAGTATATGATTTGAGTTTGAATTGGTTTGTTCTCTACGTTAAAATAAATTTCTAATGAGAGAGTAAACGTTTCAATTTCAAAGCGGGGAAATTCTAAAGCGACAATCTCTATAATGTAATGTTAAGAAATTAAATGTAACGAAGCGAGGAATTACACGTCGTAAAGGCCTACCCGTTGAAAAGGCCAGAAATAAAGCTAAATGACAATTTCAAAACAGGAGAGAGTCAATTGAGAGCTGCGAGCGGCGTCATGAATAATGAAGGTTAGGCTGTTCAGGTCACAAGTGTTATTCATAATGACACGCGGGCAGCTTTCCACTGATACATGATACCTAGATCGCGTAGATAGTTTGGCTTGCGAGTAATTAACGCCGACTGAAGACAAATTTCTAACCGGAAGATCCTGGTTGGCAAGTAGTGTATAGAAATTTAATGCTTTCATGTGTACGGAAATTATTAAGAGAGTTGTGGAGGATAATAAATAAAATCCTTTATGTAATTGGTTAAATTTTCTTATAAAATCTTAAATAATGTTGCCTTTGAGAGTAAATCTTAATATAGAAAATCCTCTAAAAGAAATGTTCTGAAAAATAATGGAACCAATTTCAAAGAAATTTTATTATTGCAGAGGGTTCGTTTCAGCTTAAATGATAAGATAGTTTTGGATCCGACAAGTGGAGCTGTTGTTAATATTGACTTAAGGATCATCCAAACTAATGGAGTTATTGAAATGTCGGTTAGAATACAAGATATATTGCAAAACAACGTCTGGGTCTAATTATATCTATCTATCTAATTATTGTATAGGTTTAAAATTTTACACGGATTAAAAAAAAACCTATTCTATTTACTTACGAAATGTGTTTAACAGAAATAAAATAGGAAATGCTGATATAAATTGTCATCCTTAAAATATAAAATCTAAATAAGTTTGTAACTTACCATAGCTTGCTCGATCTTGTTATCGATGGCCACGGCGCTTGTGCCCGATGCGCTGTAACAATGAATAAACAATAATTAGATACAATAACAAAATCATACACGTTATTTAAATTAACATCTTGTAAGTGTTCCATAAAAATTGCTTACTCTTTCCTACACAAGGTATAATACTGTATATATTTTAAAATAATGATTTCATCAAAATTACTTATTAATTTACGATCATGTGGTTTGCAAACACCTTCCGTTTATTATAATATTTTTAGTAACATCCTCAGAAATTGATTGTAAGAAAATAATGAGATAACGAACACAAACTATAGTAAGCATGTAGTCAATTTGCTGACGTGAATCGATACATTTAACCCTAGTTCTAGTGTCATCGTTGGCACAGAACCAACATCTTTAATTCAACTCATCACACATAGACAAGGTAAGGGAACCTTGATTGTAGATGGCAGGTCACTTGCCAAGTGAGCGCTCTGTTTTCGGAACAATACAAATACACTGGAACGATGCGTTTTTAGCGTTGAGCTTCGTTGAGGTTTCGGAAAAACATGCTGTTTGATGTTAGTGCCAACATAACTCTTGGTGCTTAAATAAAAGAGAAGGACTAGTTAGAATGAAGATTCTCCTGGATGTGCTTTGATTAATTGTTTAGATGTTAAATTCATCAGAGCTTAATAGAAACAAATATGAAATGAATACACATGAATGAATATACACCGAACAAGCGTAATACTGAAGTGCTGTTCCAATATACATATAATATTTCCAATGAGGTACCTGTTCCAAATGTGAATATTGAATATAAGCCAGTGAACCCTTTTAATTGCCATAATTTCACGGCAGTCTGAACACGCGGGTTAGTTGGCACTGCCTTGCCCAAAATCAACTACAGGGGGCCATTGTGTGTGGTCTAGCTGCATTACTTTTAGGGTAGACTATAAGTACCTCTCGTTTGGTATTCATGTGCGGATGCATACGCGTCCGGGTGAATAGAAAATCTGCACGTACTTATAAATGTGTAGACGCATATATTATTTTCAATACAATTAGGTAGTTTCCGAAGCGAATAAATTTATAATTAATTCAATAAGTAACTATCGTTCAATACGAGGGATACTGTCGATGTTACAAGATAAATGTTTATCCGGTAGAATTTACACCGTTATCGTAATTGCCTAGGAATGCATGCAAACATTTAACTTTCCCGATAAACAGTACGAGCTCAAATTCGTTTTAGGTATTAAAAATAACAATGTGTAACTAATAACCTACGTACTAACTATAGATCTCAAGTAGAAGCTGAATGCAACAAACATATTGACTATAAGGTATTTAAACAAAAATAACTTATAAAAAAAAAACCAATTAATATGCAATTAGCTGTACTATCAGATACTACATCGGAATGATTGCGGATAACTTTAGTGAAACATTTATAACATGATATATTCTCTTCCAAAAATACTTTCTACAAATGACACAAGTAGACATCAACGTAAACAATTTCTTTTTCATGTTACGAGTAAAGTTATTACCTGTCATACAAAAAAGCACTCGAGAAATTTTTACGTCAACACATGACAGATCCACGCTTCTCGTGACAGATATGGATAATTTCAAAACCTGTCCGACCTTTCAGAAATCTTTAAAGATTGAATGCAAATACAGAGAAAGGAAAAGGAAAGGAGCTACTGACGAAGTATAACCATAAAAGATGGGAAAGGTTGACAAACATTCCGCTTTGTTTATCGGGAATCTCTCCGACTTCGCTAAGAATATAATATGGATGAACAAGAGGTACAAAAAGACGTAAAGTGCGACCACGTGCAGATAGATAATGACGACACAGTCTAGTTCTCGGCAACCGAAGACACCATTATCGCCGCCGATTGCCGGACTTACCCATTATGATCCAATCTCGCTCTTGTAATCGTCCAGTAGCTAGTATGTAGCACGACGTACGGCTACGTACTTGACTTTCTCCGGACTCAGATTCCGTACCGCGTCAATAATGTGAACAACACGGCGTTAAAGTTTAACTCATTGGAGCGTTGAGAACGCGGCGGTCGCGGATCGATTTCGACCGGTTCATTACTGAACTTTCAGGTATTGGATAACGTTCGCGGTCCACACGACCGCTTTGCCGACGCTACTGGGGCTTTAGACAACAATGTCATATCCGAGCCCCTTATGTAAATTGTGGTGCGCGACGAAAGTTGACGGTCGTTAATTAATAATATCATAAAGCGCGATCGACAATATTTTCAAAGCTAATCTGGCTGCGGGTGATGTCAATAAATTTTTTAGAATACAAATGTGGCTTTCTCTCAACCATGGTTGACACAAACCAGTTAGTTTTTTTTGTACATATGTTACGCAATTATGAATATGGACAAAATTGCAAAAAGCATATGTAAAGGCGAAACTGAAAAACGGAGAAAGTATTTGACAAATGTGACGACTCTGCGAAATATGAATACAGCAAATAAAAAGTAAATGCAATAACTTCCTAATTCATGTGTGTCAAAGAGTTTATTTTAAATTGAAATCACAATAAGATTAGATATAATCAAAAAGTTTTAATATTTTAATTATTCTTAATGGTTTATAAAATTCCACTCGCATTACGAATTATAGTAGAGTTACCGCAGTCTTAACTTTATTTACAAAATTCTATGTGCTATAAGAAGATAATTGGCGTAAACGCTTGAGCGAGAGACTGTTTGTTGCCAAATATATCTTCTCGGCGAATAGCAGCCAAATTTACTCGTGTCAGTCAACGTAGCAGACATAGCAACGCAACATTTTGGACACGCATTTCAAAACTCTCATTTACGAAAATAACTTTTATATTTTTAAGCGACCCACACGATTTAGGCTCACCATGCGCGTTATGCAAAGTGAAAAGGTGATAGTAATTTACTGAAACCGGAGAGGATATTAACACTTGTCTATTGATGGCTTGGTGCTTACCACACACTGAACAAGCATGGCCAAACAAAAGCAAGATAAGTGTTTTTTTTCAGACACGTGTTTTAGGATAGTTTATAAGAAGACATCTAAGAAAGGTTTTTTCCTTTTTTTTCATTTACAATACTCAGTCGCAGTTTACTTAATTGGCAGCATGGATGCTTGACTCATTTATTTAACAACACAGAGTGGAAATTCAATTATTTGTTCGAGTAACATCTACATTTATTTTGTGTCATTAACATTACAAAACAACGTGTCGTGATAATACAATATTAAATGCTTTCGATGTATTGAATAAATTTAGTCAAGAACATTTACCACATTTAATACCAGAACTAGGTACAAAACTGCCACTTCATTTAATAATAAAATGCGATGACCTGATGAATAACGGCAAAAATACAAAATTTATATTTTTATAATCAGATCACGTTTTCAAATATACTTAAGTTCTAGTGTCTGTCGGCACTTATCAAAATATTATGCACATCCTTCAATCTACCTACGTCCGTGAGCTGACACCAGGATGTAGTTAAAAATCACTCTCACTATACATTTACAAAAAATCTCTTACGCAATGAATTAATTTGAGAGAATGACGGATGCACTACTACTGTTTAATATCTAAAATGTTTACCGAACGAATGATGATTTAACGATGACATTTAACAAAAATTTTAATCCCCAGTGAATCATACTGCAGTACAAAGCACATGAAGACAATACTGGGTTGGAAACAAAGGTCACGGAATAAATAATCGGACTCATGTAAATTAAGTAAGAGGATTACTCATAGAACGCTTTGCAAGTCCTCATTATGATGGTCTAATAAAATTAAATGATTCCAATAAAATTAAACAAGGTGTTACAACATTATATTAATAATTTGTTCGTCAAATTATATTAAGTCGTTAACAGTTCTCTGAGCACTCATCAGTGACGTAATAATTGCAAAGTGTTCAATTAGTGTCAGTCTTGTTCATCAAACAGTGTTTGTAATACAAAATACATACTACAGATACATAATTATCAAGTTACAGTCAAAGAGATTAGCGGCATTATCGTGCCTGCAGTGCGGTATACTATTGTTATCGCGAGGCGAGCGATCAGCTTTGCCGTCCAAGGTCGTTGAAGGGAAATCGGCGGGTGTAGTGTTGTCGATTTCAACACGGACGGTGCCAGTGGCTCACGACGATCGTTACATCTCGCAGCCATGTTTCACAATGCTGCATCGTGGGGAACTGGTGTTTCTTTCAATTACCCGAGCAACGAAGTGGCAACGATCGATAGATATTATGATCATACACAAAAACATTAGTAACAGACTATTTGCAAGCCATTTTCGAGAACTTCGTAGACACTGGAAATGCGGTAATAAATGTCACATGAAACAATAAAATTTAAGTACAACTGATTTCATGCTCCGATCGTAAAGTGGTACTTTATAGTTAGTGGTACTAACGATGGTGGGACGTGAACAATAAAATGAATTGGACACAATGGACATTAGTGGGACATTGGGGGAACGCAATGCTGTCAGTCAATGTTGGTCACGCAAAACGGTCACGCAACGATGCTTTCCCTAAGTTTTCACAAAACGTGGTTGTAGCAGTTATGAATGACTCAATTACAATAAGTCGAACTACAACTACAGAGCGTATTCATTAATAAAATGCGCACATTCAAATATACAAGTGGTTAATTAGAGCGTAGGTAATAATGTGCATATGATTAAAATCTGGTTAAGCGACCCCGTCTAAAAATAACAAGCCTCCAAAAATTTACAAGTTAGCTACTAAGTAAGTCTGTTATAAATGGAACTTGAAGGTTAAAATCCGATAAAAGATCAATGCCACAGCGCCAGCGGACGGCTCAGCGCCGAGGCCGATATTGATTTCAGACGAAGTGGACATATACGACGCAGTATGTGAAGATCGTTTTGGTGCTTAGTGCACCAGATCGATACAGCAGCAGTCAAACAGAGAGACCTAGGTCCAATAGACGGCGCTGACGTCAGCCAATCGCAACCGGCCGTTCTGGCTGCGGACAGACACGTTGCCGTCGAGCCTTCACCGACTTACCGGTTCGGTAAATAAACTAACTCTTTCTATATCAACTAAACGTAACGAATGTGGTATAGAAACCGCAGTGCGACAACGCGCCGAGGAAGATGTAAAGGTAATACGTAACGGTAGGTACTCACACCGGGTAGAAGTAGTCGATGTACTTGACGACGACTTCTCTGAGCAGATCCTGTTTGTTCATGATGGACGTGTAACTTGCACTTATAAGTTTTGTTTGCATGGCTCCCAATTGTGTTGGCGTTTGTTGAATGCGGGACTTCAGAGTCCCCGCCGTCGGTTGTAACGGCGCCGTTTTTGTGACGTTTTGTGTTTGTGACGGTTGTGCGTGGTTGAGATAGAGGTTGGTTTTCTGAGGTCGTGTCGATACGCGAGCGACCGGACCGACGCGTTGCGGCGAACTGGGACCGGGGCCGGTCTCAGGGGCGGACGCGGGAGGGGGACCGGAGCAAGTGGCGCGCGCACGACTCTACTACGGACTACGGCGGCGCCTCGAAACACCTAGGCAACGCTTTTGCGACACACCCGCTGCTCGTACTTTAAAACAAGAATGAATCCGTAACAGCCGAACCTCGCATTTAATGCTGCAGCAATTTGTTAGAACTAAAGAATTGTGTGGGTTCAAGGTTGACTACATTTGGTGAGTTTTTGTGAGACGCTCGCGGAGTGTCAAAATAAGGCAATGGGTAGGTGTGCTTGGAGATTGAACACTCAGGCGTTATTTAAGAACTGGTCTTTGTATTTTTCTAAAATGCTCTGTCAATATTTGCAAGCAAATAAATCTTAACATATTTCTAAAATTTGGTTATAATACATAAAAAAACGAGCAGCGTCGAGTATATCGGAAATGACATAAATATTCACTGAAGATAATTAACCTAATTCAATGGTGAAAGCAGTCTTTGCTAAGGGGTCTGATGTTATTATTATTCATGTACCAAATAAAATATAAAAGAAAAGCAAGCTTTGTAGTCATATTTCAACCATCACATTTATGAAGAGGAATGCAATTACTGCACAAAATAACTATAGTGATTGCAACGAAACATTATTTCGTTGTATTTTTATGTTAAATTTGGAGAAAACAATGTAAACTACATATGTAATAAAGATAAACCTCGAACAATGTATTACTTAGCCAGCAAAGTCCCAACATTTCAGCTAGAATTATGATTAGTTTTGACTTCGCAGAACTTTAATCTTGAATTTAAAAGGGCAATACCCGCATGAGCTTTTTCAGAATAAGATAAATAAGGAGCAAAAATGATCTTGACTCGGCATAATGAGCCTGTGTCAACTTTCTCTACTTTCTCCAAATTAACATTTGCATGAAGTTAGAATGATGAGTACATCCTTGATAGTAATTATACGCCTAGTGTAAACTTCAAGAACTGTACACTTATTGCATACAGCGACAGTTTGTAGTATGTTTGTCCAGTACTTTGTATTACAATTCCATTTAATGTTCATAACAGTAAATGAGTGGAAAATTCTCAATGTATTAAAAGCAGTTAAAGCCAGTCAATATGGCAATGTTCTCAGTGACAATTTAAATCGTCAATGTGTTTAAACGTAAATGTGCATTATAAGTAGGTGGTGTGAGTCACTGATTTATTACAAATATAATTTATAGTAAGTTAATTAAGCAATATAGAGAAACCCTTCTTTAGAATTACCCATAAAACTTTGCCATAGTGTAAAAGGTTCAATTTCAAAGATTCTATTAGTGCAGAACATATCCCAGAATACCAAGATTACTGAAATTTATTTGCTCATTTACTATTGCATTAACGACGTAGTAACTCCGTAGGCGCCTAATGGCTACTTCCATCAAATAATTGGCGAAACACAAATGATTTTAAGCGTATTAGACTAAACTGGTATTGCACTATACCAACTAGTCAAGTGGTACATTTGCATGAAAGTGATTTTATAGACAAGATTTAAAGAATGGATTATTGTTTTAATACGAAAAAGTAGGACATGTTCGTGTGACCTTTCAAAAATTCAAATGTGTAAAATGGAATTTGATATGAATCCCTATATATCCATGCATATTGTTGACTAGAAGTTAAGCTGACTTTAATAAACTAAAAAAATAATGCAACTGGTGTTGCTGTAATAATATATTGGAATTGTTTGAAATATAGCACAAGCTATCTAAAGTAGATACAAAGAGTAGACAATTGCCAATGTTAAGGTTGATCCCGCCGGTTATGTAAGTTTCCGCTATTGAACGCCGTTATGAAACACGTTTTCGCGATGAAAATAAACAAACAAATCGGATGATGTAAGTAAAATCTGCACTGCACAGCTTCGCTGTCACATGCTATTAAATGTAACTGCCTCTTGACACAAAGGCCACAGAGGTTACTGTTGTGGGATGATAGATTTATGTTATGAAATACCTTTTAGAAAGCAACACTTTTGTAATTAATGTATTTTTATTATGAGTGACAGAATAAAATGATGTGGTAAATTTAGTAGTGTACTCCAGACAGAGAATAATTGCGTTGAAGCAATAGTTCACAGAAGGTACGATGACATGTATTTGACGCAAAATTTCAAAGATATATATTTATTAAACAGACAAGAATAGGTAGTAGTAGTAGTAGATAATGTATGAAAATCTTCTATCAATAATAATTACAAGTGCTAATCGTCGATTATTACAAGTACAACAAAATAAAATACTTTTGCAGACACATAATTTACGATTTACTTTGGCGTATAAATTAAATAAAGTACAGAAGTCCGGATAAAATAAAGCTTTTGTGATTACAACATAAGTAGAATAAATTTAATCAACATTGTTATTTTTTTTTAATTTCAATCTTTAGGTGTACGTAAATTACTAAATTAATGTATTGTAAAATGAAACGGAATGAAAAGTTCTGTTACTCTAGAATTCTCAGACTTTAGAAACTCTAGAATTAGCAATTTTATTACTACGATAAGAATTATACAAGTTTAGTCGAGTCGGCCGAATGTAGAGTTGAAGAATGATCTAAAATTATTATTAATGAATCGGTAAATTTTAATTGAGATCACATTGTTTAGTAATTATTTTTCAATAGTCTTAATGTTTTATACAGACATTGATTCAGCGTAAGTTATTCTAATCATTAACTGCCACGCACATACAGACATGTCAAAACTTGGGAATGAAATTCTATAAATTTTATTACCAGCATCCAACGACGTTAGGAGTTCTATTACTGAACAGTTAGTTCAGTAATGGCTAGTGTTAATATCCATGAAAGATGTCGACGAGATATTACAAACGGATACAATATACAAAGTGAGTCAATTGGAGTTAACGGAACATCTAAAACTAACAAACGATCATTCTTTTTATCGCGGGCAACGGGCAACCCGTAAGCGACCAAAATCACCGTTACAAGTTATATAGGAGGCAATATTGCAACGTTTCTCATGCAGCGTTGACGTAACTAGCTCTTAATAGGCAGTGTAGCACTACAAATGAAACCGTGCAGTTTATAAGCAAGCTTTGATGAACACACGAGTTACATAATTATCTGATGACCTTGTCGAGTAACAAAGCCATTATTGCGAGAGATAAATTATGTGATGGATTTTAATTACCATGGTGGGGCGCGCAACTGTTGTATAATCATAACAAATGACAAAAAAATGATGTAGGTAAATAGTGTTAGAGTCAACTCATTTATAACTCAGTACAATATCCCGGATTCCAGATACTATCTATGCAATATGCAATAAAAATATAACTCTTTTTAAATGTTAATGGCGGTATTTATACCCACAGTAGATTTTCCATAACTGTTTTTTTTTAATTTTCACTGTTTCCTGTGCGTTTATTGTCTCTTATCTTAGAAACGACTTATTTGGATACGGCTTTCACTATTGAATTTTAAAAAAGCTGAACGCTTACTACGGTACAACACATTAAATATATAATATTAGTTTTCTTTAATAGGTAACATTTCGCGTTGGTTTTCTTTATTAGGTTCGCAAATAAAAAACATAATGACAATATAAATAATTTTGAGGACATAAGCATATAGGCATAAATGACTAGAAACGAAGCAAAGGCGGTTATTAGTGATATCATAATGTCGATGATGTAAGCAGAACAAAAAGGCTTCGCTAATGATCGTCGAGCGATTGATTATTATAATCCTTCCATTACATATTAATAACTTACATTATACATGACGAAAGAATTACTTTTTTATTTAATAACAGGTGTGTTAAGTCTCCATTCCAAACGTTAATAACATATTGCATCATTTTCACTTCATATGATCATTATAATGACGTAAATGTTCATCTATCTGTCTATTCATCGGTCTTATAAACTTGAGCAATCTTTTACCGACTTATGTCATATGACCAACCCTAAGCCTCATGAAATCATCGTCATCCGTTTAATTCCAGAGATCGTCAGCAAACTTGCTCTCATTTCTCTCACTTTTTCTCTTGTTGGTTCTTCTTGGTACTCGCCTTTGGCGTACATTCCTCAAGTTCTTCCTCTATGGTTATCACTTCTTCGAACTATGATATTAGGCATTGCCAGTTCAGTCGATCAGTCCGTGAATTACCTCGGTATAATCTTATCGTATCGTTTACGAACACATTCATTTCATTCGATCAGGTGGAGAGGGCGTAGAGAAGCGTCGCTCCAAAACACGCTGAGCGATTTGAACAGTTTTACAAATCCAATTATAAAACACCAAGTCTCAGTTTAGAGTTTTATTTCGGGTAATAAAAAAAATATATACTTAAAGAAATTTTGTACTACCGAAACTGAGTGCATGACTGAGGTCAATAAACTATTTAAGATATTATTTACAGGTGTAAAAGAGGCCTTTACATCCATCCTTGAATCAAAGCCAACGTCCCAGGTACGTACCAGGGACGTTGTGGTACCAGGCTTAACCTGCTGAACAATCCTTCCGGTGCGTACATTTCCAACATACTCCTTTCGTTAAAATGTTCCATAAAATATTCTGTACGTGTTTGAGGCACAGTATCGAAAAGCTAGTAAATACTGCGGATCACCCTTTCCTTTTTAGTAGGGAACGCATTGGTGATTATTTTGGTGTAACTAACATCGATACGCAGCACCGACACACGCGGCATTCAGTTAACATCAGGTGATTTGCCTGCGTGTTTTTGGCTAGTAATAATTTTATATATTTATTCGGTAATTTCTACTTCGATTCTCTAAAAGGATTTTTAAGTTGATAAGAAAAACATCGAATTATTTTACCACCTAATAACATAAGTGATAAAATTAAACGTGTTGATAAAGTTGTCAATCATGATAAATCAGAAACCACTTCTGCTTTTGAAGTATTTATAACAATTGACATTATATCAGGTGTTGCACGTACACACAACAAAGGAATAAAACGAAGGTCACGGTAACCACAATCCACTCGTAACCAGAAGACAGATGAGATGGAGCTTGATGAACTACAATTACAACGTCAATCAAAGGAAAATTACTCATTGCCAACAAACTAACGTTCTTTTACGACGCTGAATCACATTTGACCTTATATGTATGGAAAATGACTGCAATTGTTGCATATGGCAAAAACTATGACGATTACAATTCCTTTTTTTGTATCATTAGACGTACAATTATTTTCAAATCATTGTTCATCCATAAGTGCTTGGTAATAAGACAAATGTACCTAATAATAGTGCGCAAATGGTAAGCAAAGATAAAATCTAGGAAGTTGAGATGTTTCTTAAAAAGCTTTTAAAGTTATTACGTAATGAGAGATAATAAATATGTACATCAAATTATATACGAGTACACATGAATAAAACAACAAGCTAAGATTTAATATAGCAGCAATATCTACAATACACATAATGTTATAAAAATTAGAGAATAATATATCAACAACAATAACGATAAGATAGATGTTAAAGGTTTTAATCGAAAAAAAGATTTAATTTCTTGTAAGTACAATTGTATTCACGTACTATGTCCCATTGCAGTACCAAAACCACTAAACCAATTTTGATGAACGAGCTTTGATTGTTTATTACAATAACGGTGATATCTTCTATGTTAAACAAACAAAAGATATATGGTGGAGTTTACACCTAAAAAAGTGAAGCTTTCTGAAACTTCTTATAATATTGAGTAAGATGACAAATGAAAAAAGAGACGGTTCAAAATGAAAATTGATATCTTCATTTGATATAATGTCCATAATTAAACTAGCATAATAATATAGTAAAAACGACCATATTGTAAGTAGAATGGATGCAATTAAAGCTGAGACAGACAGGTTTCAGATACTCTCCCTTATTCGAAAATCTAAAGAAATTCTGTCAAGTGACCAGTTCCTGGCTACTTTTATTGCCTTAATAGGACGCAAGTTGCACAAATTGAAATTTCCGTTAGTTTCGGTCCGACGAACGTTAATGCACAAAAGATTAACCTACACCCTACAGATTCATTTGCATTCGATCCAAGAATCCTGTCATTGATACAAAACATGTTTTCAATAAACGATTACGTAAATGTTTTCAGATTGTTATTAGACAATACGTAAAAAATAGGACTATATCAGAGTGATATTGATAACGAACGATAAATACTGTCATGGAATTGGGAAAGCAATCGACCGGCTATAGGAGATACTGAGGTGTATCATTCAAACTGATATAATTATCTTGCCATTGATACAAGTAAGTATTGATAAAACTGAGACTTCTACATATATTATGAAGTGGTCGTTCATATGCGATAAGGAGTTCTGCAGTTGAATCGAATTTAATATATGTACATTGTTCTTAAGCAAAAACAACATCAAAATAACTTAATTTTCTAAAATAACCAAACAGTGCATTTCAATTGTTCTTAATCATAAAGCGTGTCACGTAGTTAATTTATACGAAGTATTCAAGGCACCTGTAAATCGTAAAAAGACTCACGTAGCAAGTGTGGAAACATGGACAATGTGCATTACGTTATAAAATGCCCGAGAACACTATTACTGTAATTAATAACAAGCGGTCTTGTCCTTTAAATTATTGTATAGTTCAGTATCGTGACAATAAATCATAACAATGTTCGCTGCGAGTAAACCGGCTATTTGAATATCATCATGGGTTTACGAAAAGTTCAATAACTTACGAGCACCATGTGTTTCTGCGTACGAACGGCGATCGCGGTGGTTCGGTGGTGGTTGTCTTTGGGGCCGCCTCTTGCGGCAAGCTCAGCTTCAAACCGGCAATCGACTTCCTCCGTTTGGCGGCGAGTGCACGCGACGCGAGATCCGAATCGTGCACCTGGTCCGGCGAAGAGGTGGCATGGAGCGAACAGGTCCTCAGGTGCGCCTGCGCCGTGGCCACCTGGAGCAGCTTACTGGATAGGCTGCGGCGGCCCAGGGCCTCGCACGTCGCACACCGGCCGTCCTCCATGGAGGTCCTCGGTCCTCGTGCGTCCGATGCGGCCACGACGCGGGAACTGAGCGCTTATTGTTTTCAAACGGACGTGCTGGTTTAACTGATGTCATCCGACGAGCGAGCGACTCGCGCACGCCCGCTCTCGCTCGTCGCTCATAAATATCGAGACTGCGTTTTTGTTCGCCGCCGGTGCGATCGATACGGGCCCGAAATAAGCTTAATGCGATAATAGGAGCGCGATAAGGCGTACACGCGAATAAGTGTGTTGACCTAGATGGTGATGCTTAGCACGGCTTCACGTCGACCTCGGCGGGCAGCCGTTGCGCGGGCGGCTAGGCGCAAGCGACTGCGGTCACCACGACAAAGCACCCCCGCCGCGCGTCGTAATCCGAACGTAAACGAAGATATCGATGTTTGCGGTGAATACTATACTTCACAACATGCAAGCATCGTATGACTCCGTGCTCCGACTGCTACGGGGTAAGCCAAGCTTGCCATGATACTCGTCCCACCCACATTTCATTGGATGTCATCCAGATGATGCTCGTTATGAGCAATGCGATGGATTATATTTCTTTGAACATAGAGCGGCAGGAAGATCCACTCAACAAGATTATGTAATTGGGAATGCCACACCTTGGCTCGTAAACAAAATTAGAGCAATATAAAAATTATTTAATTTTCGGTCGGTTTAAAATGCACGCGATATAGTAATTTTAACTGAAATCACCAAGTAATTCATTATATTATACAGCAGTTATTACTGGTTATATTAAAATGAACTGCAGACGCTGACAATCTAGCGAGGTCGGTCTTTTCAAGAGACCGTTAATTTTTAATTAACTAAAATGAGGGCGATCGAAGAGTGCGAAGAGTGATAAGGTCATTCAGATCATCAAAATTTATAATGAAAAGATTATAGATCAAAGTAATACGCTTCAAAGACTATTATGACCTGTATAACAATTGTGGTACAAGATAAAAAAATATTGTTCGCAGTCGAATAAAGACGCTGGCGAGTATCATTAATGACTGTAAGTTAATTCAAGAAATGTTTTGTAATTAACGTACTAGGAATTGTATTTTATGTTATGATAATAATGCGGCACTAATTGAATTAATGTATCAAAGGAACGTCATATACGTAAATGGCTCACCAGATAGGACCAATCACATTTGCAGTGACGTAGAAATCTGTATAACTTTTAGGAAAGTTTAATAAAAAGAAGTTTTTAATTCGAAATGCATGTGTTTAATATATTGGAATTTGCAAATCTTATCATAACAATAACAGAGCATCCAAAGAAATTATTTATAGCTATGTGTATATTTGTTCACAGATTTCTCCAAACTAGTAATCGGATCGAGATTAATATTTTTTATTGGCTTACAATTATTTTAATCTAGGGAACAATAAAGATTTCATCAAAATCCATTCTGTTATTTTTGTGATATGGAGTAATAGTGGACGTATTTGACTTATCGATACGCGATATCCTGTGGCCACTCTCCTAGTTTGCTGGCATGTTAAATAATACTTCGAAAAACTCAAATCTATACGTTATCCACAAGCGTTCAATAAATATTGAGATTGAATTTCGAACACGGAGAAAACACTCTAATAAAATCTATACTTAATATATAAAGCTGAAGAGTTTGTTTGTTTGTTTGATTGATTGTTTGAACGGGCTAATCTCAGAAA
>DWJN01000171.1:0-29302 GCA_018248895.1 Carystus phorcus
CAGGGCCACTCATCGTAGGGCTTTGCTGAAGCGATGGCGTAATTGACTTTCGAAAAGTGTTTGTAAAAACCTACTTCGAATAAATGATTTGATTTGATAACAAACAAATTGTTAAATATAATACAATTTTGGCTTGCGATATTTCTTTTATTGCTACTTTTTCCCACAAGTGACAGCTACAGTATTCTCTGACAATCTGTCATCACGGTCACGCATTAACTTATATAGTGTAAAAATAAGCTGTCAAACCAATCTTATTCCAGCTGGATGATTGAGAGTCAATACTTTCTGTCTCCTTTCTTTGACATCAGTGCTGCGATTATTGTTTGCTTTGCCACGGTGATCACTTCAGATGGCGACACCATCAGGTGGCCTATATGATTTATCTTATAGGCTATAAAAACCCAACACACAAAGCACAGCTGTTGGAATTTATGTTGAAAATTTAAATTCCTACTAATTACATGTCAACCGCTTCCCTTCACTGAGCCGTCTGACACTTGTATTAGGTTTCAAAAGCAACGTGACACATAATTAGATTCAGTTTTACAAATCAGAGGTAAAGTCAAAGTAAATGACACTAACTTCCGCAATTTTTAAAGTATCAAACGCTTTCTCACTCATACCATGTAATTCGAATTGAGATCGAATTTTAAGTTAGTTTCCTTAAAAAAATGTATATAACATTACTACTAACAATAAAACTAATGTACCGAATTTCAAACTCAATAAAACCAATCCAAATTCAAAGTCATTTATTAATGTAAGTATTATTTCAATACACTAAACTTACGCACATCATTTCTTGATTATACCATCGTTTTGGAAATGTGCTTTATCATCTAAGAGAAGAAGCGGGGAAGGAAACCCTTCAGCACATCTTTTAAACTAATAAATAGCAATAGCAATAAAATGCCTGTATCAGGAGACCCTTCTCTTCCATAGCTCTTAGTAAACATAATAAAACAAGAATACCTTGAAGTTACAACAAATCCAAACTAGGTACCAAAGTTCGTTTGTGTTAACCCATTAATGGCCCAATACTGAACACGAGTCTCGCCTCATCACTGAGGAAGTCTAGAGCATCCACCACACTACTTCAACGCGAAGACGGTTCGATTGTGCGTGTTTGTATATATACGTGTATGTCAATGCATGTGTATAAGTACGACTATATATTAGCTGTATTCAGAATCCTTACAATATCTTAAACCTCAGAAACTGTTCTAACATTCTCAAACTGGTTCATGCGTCAACATTTTGGGGAGCAGTGATCAGCGGAACGCGTACGCGTTAAATCAGTATAGTCTGACAGGATGCTTTCAACGTCATTTACGTTATCGTTCCCGTAGATAACTGCGGAGTGCGGTATGCGGATGGCGGAGTGCGGAGTGCGGAGTGCGGAGTGCGGAGTGCGGAGTGCGGAGTGCGGATAGATTGTAACCCCGCACAGGGCGGCAATATCGTCCTTTAAATAACACGTATATCGATATCACTCATAAATATACATTTAAGTATGGCGTTAACCCCAGTGGGTTATCAATGATAACTCCCTCATCATTCAGACAGGCATACTCCACTATACTACTCCAGTGCACTGGTGAACAAGTATCGGAAGTATGATGCTATTCGGCCTTCGATATGGCTTTGGCGGAGGTGGATACGGCGTTATTATTTCCAGGCGTTCTTACCATTTCTGTATTCATCTTTATTGTCAGTAACCTTTAGCTACAAGCTTATAACCCACTAGATGAACCAGCAAACTTTGTTTTGCCACATAAATTACTATTTAAGAACTATTTTTATAACCATAAAAATGGTTATAGTGTGTTTACCTTAAAAGCTAGATATATGTTATCGCGGACTTTTATTTCGATCTTTTAGAGGGGAACAATTTTGTTATACATGACTTTTGAGTAACTTTCACCGTTTACTCAACGCACGCAGCAAAAGCTCAAAATTTTGCCGATTTCGCAATATTTTTTATTGCTGCTCCTCTCCTATTCATCTTAGCACGATGTTCTATAGCCTATAGCCTTCCTCTATTAATGGACTATCCTACGCTGAAAGAATTTTTCAAATCGGTCCAATAGTTCCTGAGATTAGCCCGTTCAAACAATCGAACGAACAAACAAACTCTTCAGCTTTATATATTAGTATAAGATGACGTTAATTAACGACCCAATACTGATTATGGGTTTTTCCTCATCACTGAGGAATAGAGACTTCGCTACGCTACAGTGTAGATTGGTCTCCAACAATCACCATCAATGGTCTGAAGTGTCGGAAGTTTTTATGCTGCCAGAAGTCTTCCGACTGAGCTTAACGACTGATATCTGCGATAACAAATACCATCAGCCTAACGTGCCCTCCGAAGCACGGAAACACTCAATCCAGAAGCGGTTATCCATCTGCTAGCGGCTTATATATCTATAACATAAGTCCTTTATTCCCGTCACATTATGGACACACAATAATAATATTGAATTCAATTTTTCAGTGTCAATTCTAAATTACCTAAAAACTAATACATATATTTATTTAATAATCAAATAATTTAAGATTTATAAATCCATTATCATCATCTCCCTGTCTATATCCCATTAATTGTGTTCGGCGCAGTATGTCTTCTTCCATTCATCTCTGTCCTTCGTCAGCTCCACGCTCTTTTCATACACATGCATTCCTCACACAATCCATCCATCTTTTCTTCGGCCTTCTACCCTTATATCCGTCCACTTTCATCTAGTACTCTCCTCGTTAATGACTCTCGTCCCTCCGCATTAGATGCCCGTACCACGACAATCGGCTTCCTCTCATCTTTTCAACCACTGGTGCTACTTTCAGACGTACGGCCGGTTTCTGAAAGGCTGATCAACGAAAAATTTAAGAAATTCACCGTCAAATCTATTGTCAAACGTCAATTCAAATAATTATTCAGAAATTATTCGCTAATCAACGTTTCGGAAACTCGAATTGACTTCATAGAACTTTCACGTTAATATGCGTGTCGTATGAACGAAATTTTGACAAGCCTTTCAGAAACTGGCGGTAAGTGACGTGTATGAATTCTGTAATTGTAATTCTCGGCATTACCTGTAACTCTAATCATCCGAACTGGACCACTGGACCACTTGTGGTTCACACTGAAAACCAGCGGTTGTGAAATTTTAATGCTATTAATGCTGAGCGTGCACCTTTTTCTAGTTTTTACTTGTTTTTTTTTGTTCACTGTTTTGTATTCTGCCATATTTAAGTGAAATTAAGTTTTTCGTTCATTCATTCATTCAAATGTTTTACTATTTAACATATACTAAAGATCGTCAATATGACTTCAATCGCGTACTTTGTCTTTGAAACAATAGCAATAAAGATGGCTAACCAATTCTGTCGGTCAAGTACCGACCTTAGTAGACTTCTTCAATTATAGATTTATATATCTAATCTATGTAACTGCAGTTTGAACGCTGTTTTTGAAACGGAAAGGAGTTTAATTGACACAAAAATTACATTAAATTATTCAGAACAATTCATTTATTTTCAAAATAAAGTCAAAAAACGTAAACATGGATGGTTAAACGCAAAAATGACACTCCCATTACCCAAACGGGCGTGCAAATTTATGCAGTTTTTATTCGTATGCACATGTCATTTAAAGTAGTTGTAATACATTGTCAATAAATTAGATAATTAATTTGTTTAATAATAAAAACTCACAAGTTCTTATTATGGTGGTGCACATCAAACAAGTAAACTGGTAATTGAGAAATTAAACAATAATAACCTTTGTCAATAAATTCGCCCGCGCGCCGTGTGCGTGACGTCAGCGCTGCGCCCGCGCATCGTTCAGCGATCCACTGCTCCATTAATGTCATTTATACAAACGAGTCGTCGCGATTCCGCGCGCCCGCCGCTGCTCGTAATGTGTGCAATTGAATTTCATTGCCATTTTCCTCTCGCAAACACAGTTATGTCATAGAGCGGCTATTGAAATACGTTGGCGGTATGATAGCTCTATTAATGTACTTCTATCGTGGAAGTATCATAAATAATAACTGATATTTTGAATTGATCCTTCCAGTACACTCCAACTGCGTCAAACCAAACCCGAGAGACAACCAGGGGAATTCTATAATATAAAGAATACTACTTAATACCAGTTATTAGTGATATGCATTAAAATATGACTGAGTGTATTGATACTAAACGTCACAGATATTACAGACATCGCATCAGTAATCAAGCTTTCCAAATTGTAAGATAAGTCTAATATAAACAAACTTTTCAGATCTTTTTTAACCCTCAGCAGGGACGGCTTAATGTACCCTCTGAAGCACAGAAACGCTTAAGAAATCCCATCAATAAATCCTCGACCCATCGTCGTATATTATACTGGAATGCTGCACGCACTCACGGCGTAAAGAGTAGTGGGTGTTATTTTACGAGATATTACGAGCTCTGATTCGAATGTAGCTGTTCATGATTCTAGTTCCGATACAGTAGTTGAGTTAAAGTGACATCCTGATAATAGGGAGAGGACACGATGCACATAAATCAATTAATTTCGATCGGTATCGCGGATCGCGACAATTGTGCCGCATTACTCTGTGCAATTTCACTTCTCGTTATTGTTAACTCGCTGTAGACAATGTGTTGAACACGGTGTAGAACTACCTACATGAATGACAGTGAAATGATAGCTGTTGAGTTGATAGCAGCCTGGAAGTACATATATCAAGGTTTTGTCTTAGAAATGTTACTAGAAAAGGGAGAATTTATATTTTAGTATAGTAAATTTCGCAGATTTTATTTTGTTCAAAACACTTTCTATGAAATGTCTATAAGAAGAGCAAAAAAATAATAATAAGAAGAGACACAAAAACGTATGACGTGAATAAGAATATCTTTACTTTTATGGGCAAAAAATAGGCAGTACATATTCGTATTTCATATTGTTTTAAAAGATGTGCTGCGGTTCTTAGCAGTTTCTCCTCCCGTTCAAAGGAGAGCTCTCTGAATCCGCGGTAGAAGCAAAGTATTTGATGTAAATAAATACCTGAATGAAATAAACGAGAATTCGCATATTAAAATTACTAAGGCCAACGTTAAACCATTTCACGGAAACAGCACGAATATTGGTGTGAAATCGGTTAGTTGCTTACCAATATCTACTTCGTTATTGTTATTGAGGTGTATTTTGATATAATTCTTAAAATTTGTACTATCTAAAATGATAATGAACACATAGATTCCCTATCGAATTCAAACATTTAATTATTCAATTTAATATCAACTTTTGAGCGGCATGTCCAGACGCCATATTTACTCTAAACACGAACGCGTAATTATAAAACGACAACTAAATATCAGCAATCCTAGTAACCTACAAAGACAAATTACTTAGCATAGCTCTAGACTAGAATGCTATGCTCGATCGAAAGTAATGTTCACAATCAAACCGGGCCCTAATACTTTAAAGTATTAGCATAGAAATGACACCGCTCTAATAACAAAGCTACGGACCTGTGCGCAGAATAAATATCTGGATCGTACCACAGAGGTAAGCCGACTTTGTGTCTGTGATCAAGGACTAAACGGCGCAATTGTGATCGTCTCTGATCTCCGTAATCACGGGTCGTTGTTTAGTGATCTTAGTTAACTCGCAGTGTGATTGGATATCTAGTGCGAATTCTGCCGATGAATGTGGGTTACGATAATTGTATGCTATTATATACAATTTTTGATTGCGGTTTAATGCCTACATTAATTTGTTTTGATGGAGTTGTAACTTAGTGATCAATAGTCAATAATTTGTAGGTACTGTAAAGATCATAAATTCTTTTTCTTTCTTTGACGACCCGTGTGGTATAATAGTTCCCACGCCGGATCGCTGGTCGAAGGGTCCTGGGTTCGATTCCCAGCGAGGCCGAAATTTGAATGATGAGTTTAAATTTCTGTTATTGGTCTGGGTGTGGGTATAATAAAATTGTCTTTCTGAGTTGTCCATGGCATCCATGACACGCGGTAAGTATCTTAGAGTGGACTACGAGTGTGTGGCGTTATTATTATTTATTTATTCTTCTATTTATTAAAATATTCTTTAAATGTAGCTGGCAAAGTAAGTTTGGAAAGAAATATATTATATATAGAAAATTATAATAAAACGTGCCGGATTTAAGCCCAGACTCGCGAACGGTCAAACAAATTTACAGAAACTTACACTTTAAAGACCATTAAGGGCTGTATTTACTATGAGTTCTTTAACTTTTACAAACTTTAACAAAGTTATCGACAAAACCATCAACGACTGCTTTGCTAAGCAAAAGCGTATTGGGAAAGGCATCAAAACTACGAGAATAAAGTCCCCGCATTGCTACGAAACATAGAAAGCATAAAAAAATTTAAACATGAGTTGAAAAACATTCTAATTAATAAATGTTATTACTCAGTCCATGATTTTTTAGTTGACACCGAATTTTAATTTATAAAATTATGCCTAATTATAATATTTGTATACCCAAAAGGGTCTAACATAGTGTACTATTTTTTATCATTTAACACCTTTACACCTATTTTAACAAATAAAGGAATTTGAACTTGAACTATTGGACAACTACTTCGAAGGTCAATGGATAATTTATTTCAACTGTTTGTCCATAGCTGGCGAGCGGTGGCGGTGGCGGCCGGGGCTTGTTCTGCTACCACTGCCCGCCCAGCTTGCCACCACACCAGCACCGTCTCCCAACCCTGGAGTACCCCTTCACAGCCTCGCACCCCTGTAAGTATACTTACTACGTTATCCTAGCATAACCTGGTCCAGTCAAATAGTAACCATGTCATGATGAAATTTATATAAGTTAATGGGAAGAAAAGGTAGCTTTAGGATTTCAAAATATGAACAATTCGGATAAAGGAAACAAGATAAGGCAATTTGTATCGATTTGATGATCATGAAAATTTATTCCATTTTTACAGTAGGATTTATACAATTTACGGTTAGGTGGTTGAATCTCTGAGGATGAGGAAGGAGAAAGGATGATGAATGAGGATCTAACCCAATTACACAAATACGACTCAATACTTTGAAGTCTCGAGAATACCGGATAATTCATCAAAGATTTAAAAACTTTAAACATATTTTACATGTTATCGAAAGTTCTGGAATACATTTAGCGAAGACCCTTTATTCTCTTGAAAATGATAATCCAATAACGATAACAGCAAAGTAGTGGACTAACTGCATAGCGGAGGAGCTTCGATCAGTTGATTCGGTTCTCATAGATCGGCAAACTTACTTAACCAAGTTAACAAGCCACAGCGGCCACACTAATGCCATTATTGTCAGTTAGATCCTGTCTTGTTTCGATTCCAAACTCGATTTTCAATTCTACGATTCGATTAGTCTACTAAGGGCGGAAAATTTTAGCTGGAAAACTTTCTTAGCCATTGAACAATTAAATCTTTGTACATTGCGAGTTTTGGGTTACTCGTCGGCAAAACGATTCTTGTTAAGGATAAGTTTGAATATTTGTGTGAAATAATCTTTTACAGGGTCGATATTTGGGGATAGATTGAGATAAGCCGTCCTAACAAGCCTCTACTGCTTATACTGCTAAATAACGGGCGAATCTATGATATTTCTCAGTACCACTCAGTTTCATTCTAATTCAGTTGCCCTCGAAGGCACGTCTACAGATTTTTCCGCTATTTATCCAATAATACAACCTTTATTTGAATGAACATAATTAGACGTCACTTAATTTAACTATTTTATTATTAAGTCATTATTATTACTAGCTGATATTGTTGTGTCCGTGAAGCCCATCTAGGTAATTAACATCCTCTTGCTTAAGTCAGTCACTAGACGATTTGTGATGTTCCGGCTTGCGACTTAAGAGTCAGTTTTCTTTCTTTCTTCCCTCTTTTTCTTAACCGATTACGCATTAGTAATGCCTTTGGTATTCTTGATGTCCATGGGCAATGACCACTTACTTACCATCATGTGATTCGTCTACTCGTTTGTCGGCTTTATACACACGGACTATTACCGATAAATATTATTTATAATACAGTACACACATCAATGTATTTAAGTCACAAAAAAGTCAAATTTTCCATTGTGATTAAAATTCTCCACCTCAAGCAATTAGCCTTATAGACTTAAACGTTGTAAATCAGTTTCTTTCGCGATTCGAGGCTCACGTGTGCAAGGGGTGGTAATGTGCTAATGAATAGAAGGCAGGGCGGCGAAGCGGGGTGAGGGTGCGAGCCAGCGGGCCGTGGGCGGGGCTCCCCTGGGATTGGTCGCCGCCGGCGCCATCTATTATTCATAAAATAGTTTTTGAGTCGCGCCGCCGGTCGCTTTAACTCTGTTACATCGAAACTAACTTAATAAGGATCATGTCACTTTAGATTAGTCCCGTCGCGCACTGAGTTTTTCACTAAAACGTACACCGATCAAAGGAAAACGTAAACGCGTTAGAGAGCGCCCTTATTTCATTACGAAAACGACAAGCCGGCCGGTACTCGTAATTGGGTAAATGTATTAATTTTTAAAATCTATTAACGAAATGCTCCGTGTACTTCGTTAAGCGGAGAAAGTTTAAAAAGCGTCGGTTGGCCGCTAGCGAACAAAAAAGCGGCTTTAGCGATTTATTAAATATGTATAGAGCAATTTCCAGTTGTCTGCCGGAGCGCGGCTTTACCTTATTATTTTATAATGACGATATAATATAAAACATAAAATCAACTCTTTGAGGTCATTGAAACTGTACGCCACGAGTAAATTTCGAATCTCATCTGGCTTTACAAGGTCAAGATCACTTCCTATATAACTCCAGATCTGATACCTTCCGTACGCGGTTGCGTAAAGTCAAAGAAAGTATAATATTTATTTCGTCTTGGGAACTTACAGCTCACTTAACGTGAAAAACTATTACAAACACCTGTTTCATAAAACACAATAATAGGTATATGGCTATTAAAATTAGTTACTGATCAGTAGCTGATCATATAGAAACACCTAATGGCTCGATAGACAAAATCTTATCGGGGGGTTTATAAAAAATTAAACATACTTAGTCTAAGCTAGGGTATGGAGGAAGAAAAAAAGCCAGAGAAATAAACTCCTAGTATTACACTTTTAAATATGAATAAAAAAAAAAGTGCGACTACGGTCCGTAACATGCAACTTAAATATTACGGCCGAGATTTACGAATAGGCTTTTCGAATCATATCTAAATTGGTTATTAAAAGCTTTTATTACATCTTGAATAGCTTCTGTTTGACGCCGAAACTGACATATGGGAAGACAGAAAAGACTTTTATCTCTGGATATAACTGGATATAGATAAGTGGATTTACCTCTAGAATTTTTTATTTACGCAGATATTTAACCTTTATTGTGCAATGGTACATAGCTTTAATGAGTAGACAACACATAATTACCTTTATTATTTTTTGATAGTAAAAGTACATAGCTAGTTTTTTTTCTTATAACTATCGTTTAACAAATGTTACACTCGTCATAAATAACATTAGAAAACCAAAGAGGTTTGTATTGCGATGTCATCGCCTCGTTAACGTCAAAAACTATAGGTGACAGGTATAATAAGTATATAAGTAATCTATGTATAGTATGTATATAAAGTTAAAGCATATTTTAGTGTAAACTACAAAAATGCTGAACTTTCTGGCTGCACTTAAGCTCACCGGCACTTCCGGCGGATGCGGAACACTTTTTAATTTCCGCCGCGGGGGATTTTTCTACCAAGCTGATGAACGCTCAATTATTTATATTCAATTAATGTAAATATTTATCCCTCTTAATCTGTGTTCGCAGTGTTCTAGCTCTTTCTGAATGGCCAGAAATACTGAAACTTGCAAAAAAAACTATTTATTATCTCAAGCATATGCCAATTGAAATAAACGGTTAATGTTTTTTTTTAATTATTAATATATATCGTGAGTACCCGCTATAATTAAAATGTTGAGTGTCCGCGATGAAAATAGTTTAAAATCATATAAAACGGTTAATGTATTTACATGCTGTTTGCACTTAGACAGTAAACATTTAATATAGGACTATATCTTAGTTAGTCCTGTATCTCCCTCAAGGAATGTAACCCCTATTTGTCACCTGTACCACTAACAGCGCTCGATTTTTGGATGTAAACAAGAACAAACGATTTTTGTTTACTCTTGTAAACAAGAAGTCAGACCATAAGCGCCTTTACCTTTCAAAATACACTTCCAAAATTTAAATACGTACATAAGAAAAGCTATAGCTTTTCGTAGGAGTTTAAAATTGATCTATCCGGCAGATAATAATTATAACAGCTTCTTTCGCCATTTCTTCTCCTCGATTTAAAAGCACCTTTCTGAAACGGTGGTAGAATCAAAAAATGACGCGCATAATTATATTGAAATAATACCAATATGAATAAATTAATTTGAATTTGAATTACGTGTAAGCCACATCATGTCCGATCCGTATGACGGATTAGTAAGACGATATTTTAAATGTATGAATATTATTTCTATATTAAAATTATAAATTAAATGTAGATAAAAGAAGTTGATTGTCTGACCCTGACATTCTTAATCTGATAGTTAATATTCTACCGTCGTTAACATCCCGCTTGAATCGACATAACAAATCATACAAACACGCGAATATCGGTTTAATACAGTGAGTGAATCGCTATGATACAAATTGGTCCAATTAATTCACTCCATTAGCCGGCGCTGGCTTTGAAGCAGAAAAACTGAAAAAACACGTTAATAATTAAAGTGAGCTTTTTAAACGACCACTCCGAGTTGATTTCGGTCAAGAGGCGAATGATCCACTCTCCCAATCAATTCACACGGGTAATGCGGTTAGATTTTATATTCGTTTTTAATTATGGTTGTGTGTGCAATGATAATATTCTTATACACGTATTACCTAATATTAGGTACCATAAGCTACTGGAATACGAAAGCAAAAAGTCATAGAAATAAATTTTGCGTAATCAAAAGTTTACGCAAATGTACTTTTTATAACCAGATTTTAGTTTAAAGAAGGTACAAATATGTATGTATTATTTTTGGAAAAGACTCGTGAGTTACGACATTTTGACAATAAGAAAAGATGCATTTTTATCTATTTTTATCATAATATATTGAACGTACTGCGACCTAATAATACTTACCTTATTACAGTAATTTTAACAATAGGAAACGCGATTGCAAAATTATTTCACAGTAATAATATAGAGCTGCACCGCAGATCTAAGATTTCTGCTACCTAGCTGGTAGGTTTATGAAAAGAAACAAAAAAAAATTGCAGTTTTAAATGTATAGTGAGCTTTAATTTTGAGAAAAGTACCTACTTACAAGTAGGTACTTAATAATAGGTGACGCATAAGATGTCCCCTTATTTGGCACAGTTAATATTTATATGGAGAAGGTCCTTAAAAAGCTTATATTTTTATATAATATATCGCTTTTCGCTAAACTGCGATAGACTTATGATTCAGCAACATATTCTAACGATTATTAATTATACTTACATTATTACAGACCCATTTTTTTATTTATTCTGTATTTTAGCGAACGTCCGCTACAATTCCTGTAGTCCAAAAACATACACTTAAAACAATTTCAGTCATATACTTACTTAGTTTTTAAGAAACTAAATGATTCACTCAAAATTTATTCATCTCACAAAAACGAATAAATATCTATTTTATTACCCATAAAACCATTCAAGTGGGTAAAGACAGGGCGGTACACACCGTTCTATATTCACCCTACACGGTGTCTCCACCTCATCAATTCGCAGGGATGTCCCGTTAGCCATAATGTCTAGGGCAGCGACTTAGCACTTGGAGGTAATGGTCCGCGTATCCGGGCTTTTATGGCCACTCCACTTTTGTATTGATATTATAATTTGGAGGGCAATAAATGCAGCTCTTTATGGTTTTTAACGCGTAATGATTGCTATAACGCGGGGGATTGATTTATTTTCATTGATTTTGGAGTAAGATATAATAGCTACAATATTGTTAAAGATATCTCATAAATTATTATAGTGAGATATATCTTACTATTTTAATGTTAGCATTTATTTTCAGGCTACTTGTTCTCGTAGTTTTGATTTTAAAACATCAGTCATTTGGGTTGCCATCATAAGAACCGTTAATAATATATATGGGATAATTGATTGATAAGCTGGCACAGAATGGAATGAAATAGTTAGAGTGAAATATCATATGTGTGAGCGAGAAGAGAGAAAGGAAAAAAAGTAACTTGTGAACGATGTTGTGAAGTGTTCATGTCTAAAGATTTTATACAATTATAATATAGTGTAAAGTCAGTGTCAGTATTTCTATTGGGCCTATTACTTGTTTATATTTATGGGCTACTCGACAATATAAACGAATAGATAATTTCTGAAGGTTTAGAACCTTTAACAGTATAAGCAAACACGTGGAATACAATGCGTCATAAGTAATCCCGCGCTAACCAAAGATTTTAAGCTGTTATATAAAAACAAAGAGTGAAAATATTTAAGAAGGTGAAGTTTAATGTGACGAAGCCACAACAAGATTACAAGCTGCAAATGAATATGGATGTAACGTATAATTGAAATACCTATCATAAATATTTAATGCAGCAATCGATCGAAAATTTAATGAGAAGGTATGAAAAGTAAACATTCAAATTAGATCGAAATCAAGGACAACATTTCGTGCATAATACACAAATGGCCAGTAGATTTGTACCTTATTTGATTAATTCTGGTTACACATATTCGGAAGGAGGTAGGATTATTAACGAGAATAAAAGACATGATAATATAAGATTGAACGACGATATTTATCCGGTGAGGCAATATGTAGAGCAATTACCGCCAATGATGACGGAGTTAAAGCCTATTTTAAACCAATGTGACAATACTCACCCGGTGCAGAGGCTGATCAATCACCCTGAAATGGGTTCACCTTTTCAGCAGTTGATAATAGACGAAAGAAAGGTTTCTAACACAGCGGCTGTATCTTTAAGTACAAAACAATTATATATGAAATGGGAAGAGCCAAAGCAAAGCTTGAGTAAGTTATCTACTGTACTTTAGTAAATGCAATCAATTATTTTTTGTATAGCTAGTTACGGGAAAGCCAAAAACCTTAAAGAGATTGAAGGAAGTTGCTTTGTTTATATAATGTGTAAGAATATTATTAAAGCGGTAATAATAATGTAGCGATAGGATTTTTTGCTCTTAAATAATAATAAAGCTAGCAAAGCAACATAATTAAAACTTTAAATTATGCTTTTCGCTAGCAAGGACGGATATACGTTAAATTCAAACAGTCATTCACTTACTATTCATCAAAAACTCATCAGATAACTTATAATCAGAGATAGTCCAGTCTTCACTGTTGGATATTAATTGATTAGGTAAAAATCTAAGTAAACTTTTGGATGCTGACGGTTGTGTTAAAGAGCGCAGGGTAACTATAATTGAAGTTAGATAATAATCATAAATTCTAAGCGTTTGTTATTTATAATAGCTTGTGTGAAATGGAATGGCATGAGGTCAAAGCGAGATAAAAACGTAATATGAAAGAGCGAGAGGATAAAGAAGGAAAGAAGCAAAAATGGCGTCCCAACAACACTAAGTAGCTCAGAGAATATTGAGAAAATTACTATAAAAATTAACGAATGTTTTGGTATTATAACTGTTGGAGTTATAATAAATGACAAAATGCTTATATTGTTGATATCTTACATGAAAGAAGTGAATAATATTTGTACAAATTAATTAAAAAACGATCAAGATCAACCTGTACCAATTAAGTGAAAATTTTAGAAGTTGCTACAGGACAATCAATATTTTGAAAAAAAAGTAAAGCAAATAATTGAATTCAACGGCTGATCAGCTCGAATGTTAGGGTAGCAATAGAATAAGTGCAATATTGCCTAAAAGATATGATTTTGTTTGCAGATACGAGTTACTCTTACCATCCCGCGATCCATGATGACACATTTGTGCGTAGAAAACAGCGTCGCAACCGGACCACGTTTACGTTGCAACAGGTAATTTCAACATATTAAAGTATATCATACACGAAACTATTGACAAACTAGTCATAGACGTATTTCATCGAATATGACCAACTGTAAATGGTGCGAGATATAGTCAGTACCTAGGTTAATAGGTTTTACGTCCGTCAGTCAAACATGGTGTCGGATTATTGATAAATAGGTTATCTTACCAACTACCACTTCAAATAAAATTTAATTTGTGACGGGTAATATTATGTTGTAAATGTATGTAAGTTTTTGGTCTTCATTCAGTATGGAGAGTTAATAAACGAAATTTAAAATACGCAATGGACCGAAATTCAAATCACTTTTGTAATTGCTAAGACTATATTGATAAAATGTAGCGTGTAAAACTTAATGCTGTGTCTTACATTTCAGTTGGAAGAACTGGAAACGGCGTTTGCGCAAACACACTATCCAGATGTGTTCACGAGGGAGGATCTCGCCCTTAAGATAAACCTCACTGAAGCAAGAGTTCAGGTATGTCTTTTAATAATTACTGAGAATAATTTGATAAGGATAAATTTTATTTCGTTGCTGTTGACCAAAGTTCATTTACCTATGACTTAGCAATTATTACTAGACAATTTTGACTATGTATGACGGCATAGTTTTATCACCAATACCAATAATCTACACATTGTATGTGCGGTATGTTATAATGTACATGTCGTAACTCTGTTTACTTATTTATCTTGTTAAATGTTTTCCAGTAATTTTTGTCTTTTTAATCGCAATGTGTTGGTTGTATTGGTAATTCTCACTGCTTAGTGGAGAACTGCTTTGTACATAGCGCAAGCAATTTCCATTATTTAATCTAGCAGTGGAATTGCTAATCACATCGAACGTCGAGACTTAGAAATCAATGTGACGATAAAGTTAGATCAAGGGATTTAAGAACTAGATAGAGATTAGCTTCTACATATTGAACTGTTGCAGTTGATGAGGTATTAATATTTGAGGATGCAGTCCACTTTTAAATGGGAACAGTATGAGGGAATAGGTATGGATCATGTAATTGAGCTATTGCAAATTGTAAAGACATATTTACTAGTAATAAAGCATGCGTCCTCTTATAAGCCGCTCCAGATTAGTGGCCTGAATAAGTGTTGGAAGTTACTAAATCAGAAGTCAATGGATATTGATTAACAAATATTGTTACATGATTACAAGCAGAAATGAGGACTTAATGTGACTACGCATAGAACGACCTAAATCTCGAAGCGCGTCTGAAATAGCCATCACACATTCGACTCCCAACCGTTCTCGAACTTGCTAAACTTATCGATCACTTACGATTCACGCAAGCCGTCGGGGTATGAATGCTTCGAGGTAGAAAATAAATGCATTGTGTTTGTCGTATATAGCCAACAACCATGTTATTTGTTTAGAAAATAAAGTCATACCTAAAATCCAATTATTATCCAGTCACTAGCGTTGGAAAACTATTTGTATTTTATTTTAATTACCTATACAAACATGTTCAAATTTATTCAGAATTTATTAAAGTGTAATTTTCAACCGGTTTTATTTAACATGCTCTATATTCAGGAGTTGCTAGTGAATATTTCAAATTTTTTCAAAGCCAAATCGACAGTGATCCAAAAAATTCCAATTAGAACACTCGGCAATCAGACCATTCGCTCCTATATTCGCCCCGCGTTTCAAAGAGAAATTCATTTCCGACTCGTATTTTCCATTCGCTCAAATAGATTGAAAGATATCGAACTAACACACGCTAAGTGAATACGAAACTACATGGAAATGTGTGTGTATATTATGTGTGTTTTCAATTCGGCCCGCTCAGAATTCGGATCGCGAAACGGCATTTATTAATCCTCAAAGCAACTACTTGTATTCGAATCTCGGATATCGTTGCGGGAATAAATAATTTTCCTTTAAGAAATATTTCTTTTAAGAAAATTCTAGCACTCATGAGGGCATCGAAAACTTACTTTAGTAACTTACTGTTGTAGTACTTAGTTGTGTGTGTTTTGTTATATGCTTGGCTGTTTATATGACACCACATTTTTTATAACTAATGGAGCGAATATCTGATCAAATTAATTTACATACAGATTTGAATAAAAATATCATACAGAAACTTGAACATTTAATTTTAGATCTACTAAATTATTTTTATTTTATCACTATAATTGTGATTGAATTGGAAGAAATGAAAATCGAATGAATTAATCAAATAAAGGGACAGCGAAATCTGGTGGTTTTGAAGACGACAAGTGCTATTGAATTTATATAATTAGGTAACTAGTTATACACGAAGAAAATATTACCTGATTTTGTGTCCAGATCACGAGGTAGCATTAGTAGCTCACGCAATTTCATTGCTTATACATATATTAACGGTCCAATAAGATCAGTCTTTACCGAAGCTCGTAGTAAACACTCTTTTCAATGTAATGAAGTAAAAAATTGAAAATGCAAGCAGTCGAAGTAGCAGTTAATAAAATAATTATTGATTACTTCCCTTAATAGTGTTCATTCAATTTGGTTGTCAGGGCTTTGCAGACACCAAAAAACTTGTGATTTCTCAACGATTGTCCTTCCACCCGTGGCTTACTAAGAGACTCTTACCTTTAGATGGCGGTTATTTTGTATTGGTATATGACCGATAAATTGGTAAAATATAATTGTAGTAAAAAAAAAAAATGCACTACTTCCCCGAAACAAAAAATAAGGAGGACTTTCTTAGTTTTTTGTGGATATAATATTAAGTTTTAAAGTGCAAATTTTAGTTAGTCAAGTGCATCAGCGTGTTAACTTCGAGTAGTAAAGTGTAATGTTTGCACAATAAAACGCAATTCTATGTACTTAATATAAAACTTTACATATTTATACCCTCGCCCTAACTCCCTGTTAACTTAATACAAAAATGCATCACTAATCTCAGATCAAGAAAATCACTAAGATACACGACACGAAAACAAACATTCACATTAATATCTATCCTAACCGGGTGACTACCAACTGACAATCTATGAAAAATCATGTTATATCGTAAAATAAATCGTAATATTAATTTAAGAGCTAAAGCGTAATGTTTGAAATGACTAACAATAAAATTTAGCTTGTTTGTAAATACATATAATAGGTATTTTCCTACACCTAAGCGTATCGGTAAATTTTTTACTCATTTATTCTTTATCATAAAATGATTATAATCAAAGGATTTTAACATACAATACATATTGCCACTGGAAGGCGCCTCGTGCCGTTTCAAGCAAATTGCGCTCAACATGTAATATTTATGCGCGAGTAAAAATTGCTCGATCCCGTATGTGGATCACGATGTGTCCACAATTTATTAGCTCGCTCACTAATACTATATTCTGTACTGGAGTATCTACAATACTAGTCTTACAATAATGTACTATGTTCGCCTTTTATATGTAGTTCATTTGGAAATTTGATGTCATCCTTTCATAAATGCTATGGTGGTTTTTAAATGTCATAATTATTCGTTGCTTTTGTTGGTAACAGCTTAATTTCTATATATTTATTTTGTCCCTAAGTATACTAGACTTCTTTAAAGGAAATTAATTACAATTTGTTAATGGTACAAGTGTTTGTCGATATCATAAACGTTTCGCATCAAATGTGTTTTTATATGTTTACATATGTTCACGTGTAGTTTTAGGTTCTGGAACACTATCATTTTTATCGTTTCATATTGATCATACGTACCTATTGGTTGGTTGGGCTTTTATGGCGTTATAAATAAAAATATTGTTTTCATTTTTATCTCAAGATCAATATTCTACTGTTTTGTAAGAACAAAAAAGTGTATTGTCTCGAATATTCCGTTAATCAATGTTTAAGAGTAAAATATTGGAGACGTGCATATTCATTTTCTCGTCATTAATGAGTATGAACGAAAATCGATCAATAGAAGAATACTCGTAATTTGAAACGTTTCGTAAATGCACTCAGTTAATGAAGTGAGAAACGAATCAATACAGAACTCGCTTTAGGTCTGTCTGTCGGTCCAACATTCCATTAGTTAACTACCTGTTCTGTACGGACCATTGTCAAATGTTCTCTAGTACGTTATCGAAACCACCAAAACATTTGAGAATTGAACGGTTTGTGTCCAGTTAATTGTGACCTGTGAAATTTCCTAAGCTGGTAGTTATGAATATATTTTAGTGTAGTCAAGCTAGATATGGGTCTCGTAGCACGGTTTCATTGGCTAAACTTGTTTATAGATTTTACATAACTTTGATAATTTATTGAAGAAGCAAATTTTAGTAGGTTTACTGTAATTGTTTCAACGAAGTACTGATAATTTTCTTTACTAGTGCATACTTCAATAAATAATACGATGACATTTTGCCCTAACTACAAGATGAATAAACATGAAACTTTTACCAATAGATGCAGTGTTTCTGAGAAATACTATAAAATATAATGCATACTTAATGCCTGAAGAAAATTAATAGCATTTATTTCGAATGAAGGTTCTAAGGCAGGGGTTTTACGAAGCGAAATGAAGGCAAGTTCTTAACGTTTTTTACAACATGATTACAACAAAGTTCAAATTTTAATATGGGCTTTTGATGAATACATGTTTACCGAGGAATAGATTAATTTGCGGTTTAAAACACTTTTGTACTCTTATGTTAGTTAATCGTATGTCGGATACCATATACCTTACATATACCTACTCACAATACAAAGTCATGGAATAAAAAAAATATTTATTAGTGTCACTTCAGCTTCTCAACAACTACAGAAAAATAATACTGAAAATCGATTGATAAATGCAAGAAAATGGTACTAAACTGTTCTGTGTTTGCCTATTTATATATAGATCATGTATAGGCTGCGAAATTTGAGGCTTTCGACAGTACCTACTCACTGCTAAACCACAAACATACATCAATTCTGTCGAGGGTCAAGTTATACTGGTGGGCAGTAACGCGTTTAAGTCGCTCATCTCGAAATGGTATTACAGTATGAGGCTGTTACCCTCCCCACGTCTCACACCTCGCGCACGTGGGATTAAGGGGTGTCGCTTAGCGAGTTAGGTCACTTTACTGATAAGTCCGGTAACTTGTACTATGCAAAATGGATTGACAAGTGAATTTAGTAATATAATAATGTAGAACACAAAACTGTTTTTGATATGGAAATATCACAGAATGTAAAGCTAAGCTTTTGACTATATTTAAATAGGGCTTTGACAATGTTCTCATTTGAAAAATTGCTCATGTCCTTGAAATCGAAACTTGATGTGCTTTTAGCTACAATTTTTTAGATCTTTGCGATGCGCATAATGCAAGTCTTTATTACTATTAATACTATCGAATGTTCATAATTAATTGTTTTCAACAATGAGTTTTCCCATATTCAGTACCCGACTTAAAAATAATTTCTTTAAAAGGTTGAAGGAAGACTTGTACATTGCAACCATTTCCATAGTTTCAGCAAGCCATGTTAGATCAGCATGTTAGATCAGGGTGAATAATGTCATAAGACGACTGAAGGCATAACATATTAAATTTCGATTCGACCAATAGAAGTTGCATGAGTAAAAACCCCTACAATAACAGAAAAGTGTTGATGACCTGCAAATGGCTGAATAGATTTTCTACAACCATTGTTAAGAACATTTTCCATTTTAAAAGCACCCCTTTTTAGCTCTTAAAAGGAAATGTTAAGTTTAGACGACGATTCAAATACACGCATATAATGTCGTGAACAGGGAGTCTTACTCTTGGAATGATTTTTATAAATTTGTTTCATATTTATCTCATTGGTTTTTAAGTACTAAAATGCAATAGTTATTCCTCATCATAGAATCCTTGCGAATGGGACATAGAGGATAAAATAACATAGTTTTGGTATATTACTATACATAATGTTTGTACGGCTTGAACAGTGTCTAGTGTAATAATAGGAGCATTTAGCACAACCCTGTAAGGACTTGCTAATATAATTGAGTCGGCTTTCAATTTGATTCGCATCCTCGTCCGGCCGAGTGTCGGTGATAATTCGCCCGAAAAATATAAAAAGGAACATCTGTCCGACATATTGAATTACGGCTGCGGGCGCGAGTGTAACATACCTTTCGTAAAATTTACTAAATGCTATCAAAATATTACTTTCGTATATTTTATTTCGTTTTTCATGTGAAACAATCGTGGAAATACTTTTATTTCGGGTCACATAGCAATGTCAGTTTTTTTTTCATTTTGTTGTCTCATTCGTGCAGTCTATTTCGTGTTACATGGGTTGTTACGAATTAACCTGGTGTGGACATATGCTGCTCTTTCGAAGGTGATTACTTAATTTTGCGAAAATAATAAGACACTTTTGCAGTATGCCATGAAGCAACGGCGAAAGATAGTATAAATATTTTCTTTATCTTCTATTTTTAAATTTCAAGCATAGAACAGTCCAATACTAGGTTCTCCACTGCTTTATGATAAAAAAAATAAGAACAAGATTTCATATCGAAACGTAATACGCTTTACATTTTTAATCTGTTATCATGCTCATGGGTGGTTAAAGTGTAACTTTTGCGTATTCTGTGCAGATATGAGATAAACTTTTATCTTTTGAATTTCAAATGAGAAGCATGCGATCTAAGATAAGCTTTAGTATCAGTTAACATACTGATGTTTATTATAATATTTACTTGCAGTGCAACTTTTTACAAGATCCAAATTTCCTCACAAGTTACTCATACTTACCTTACCACTCATATAGAAGTAAATGATCTGCTTAAGGGTTAAAAAAACAACTATTCAATGGGCGAAGTTCAGTGCATGCTTTGGCTGGGAAAATTTAATATTGTATTCTTATATAACAGCTATGAAAAATAAATATTTTAACGATATCTACCCCTGGCTTTTATTAAAGGTCAATGTCAAATAAAAACAATTGTTTCGGACAAAGCATCGAGCACTGTGTTGACAAAACACGAATCGCTAGACCACTTGAAATACTGCAACACGAACAATACAATACATACTACAATTCGTAGCAATTAGTGAGTTGGTACTTCAATTAGGTATGAGAAATTCATCACGACTTTTAACTGTCCCATTGGTTGCATGAATTTGCTGTTATACTGACGATGGATAAGAAAATAGTTTCTATTATTGGTCGAAACGAATTGACCGTATTTAGGCTAATAGTTTACAATGTAATCTTAGGTAGAATTTCATTAAGTATTCGGTTTTTGTTGGTTAGAGAACTTGCAATGAATACAAAATGTATTTTTAACTCGGTGACCTAGATAATCCTGAAAACTGTATTCAAATCGGATAAGTCGTTTCTAAGATAAGCGTGCACAAACAAACAAACAAAATAAGAAGAACATTGTTTTGGGTATGTAATATATGTATTTTTTAATATATTTTCTATGTACAGACAGCAATCAGTTACAATTTTATTATATCTAAGATAAAAATAAGGCAATAAGAAACATATATTTTTTATTTCCGTTATATTGTAAACAGTCAGCAATATTGGTTTAGTTTTGATCAACGTAGCCTGCATTTTATAGATCCGATATAATAGCTCGTAAGCAATTGGGAGCAATATTGATTTAGTTTGATCCATGTAGACTGCAATTGAACCCTGTTAAGCAGAAAAGATTCACCAGCATTTTCGTAACTTTGAGTAGATCTACCTTTTTGAAAATCGGCGGTTTCATGAGTTATAACATGTAAATTTTTTTAAAGTAATAAAATAGTGCATTTTCATTGGTATCATTTCTGTAATTCCTGAGAAACTTGATTAGTAGATAATGTATGTGACTCGATTTCATTATAATTATGTTGACTGGATCTTTTCTGCTTAACAGGGTCCAATTTATAGAGCTACGAGGACTTTCTTACACTTATATCGCGTTTACTTAATTACAATACAGTTGTAATTGTCACTGCGAGCCCTTGTGAGCTCGCGCCCTCGGTGACGCGGCCTGAGACCTGAGTGCCATTGTTCCACGTTGTTCCCTCGCTGTTTACAAGCCATTTGTTTTGTGATCCTACATCTAGAGCCCTACGTCAATGTCATTGAGACGCAATTGAGTTTTCGCGCTAATTGAGAATTTTCGTTTACTTTTCATTTTTGTTGATTATATTTTCCCTGTCACCTTTTTATATTTCACGTATTTGTTACATCGAAAATCATCGTCATTTACTTTTATTAAACCTGCTAACAAAAATTGATGTTACGCAAATTATTCAATTACATATTTTTACTAATCAAAATATATAATTAGTAATTAGGTTAATGTTATTTAATGTAAATATAATTATTAATACTTTAAAATCGAATTGTTGCAATATCATTATTTCTGGATTTAAACGGTAAGCAGATTGGAGCTTAGCTTGGGTGGTTATTTTTGAATCATTTACAGTTAGTAATGTCATGTCCTAAAATAAATTTACCGGGTATTTTTATACATTATTGTGGCATAGTTAAAGTGATAACAAAAAGTCTGCTTCCCTATTTTTTCCCCGTCTATGCCCTCCGCGAACCTACGTCATCTGTAATGAAATAAAATTAAACCACAATATTTAATCATCCTTTATGTCTGTCTTGTGAAATCCCAATTCCCAATACTGAGACCCCTTCATTGTCTCAACTGCCTGTGGCTTGGAAACGATATTTATTAATAACTAGCTTTTACCCGCGCCTTCGTTTACGTTGAAGCCCTTAAATAAATATCAAAGATCATTAAATAATTCGTTTTAAAATATTTTTTAACATTAAATATATTCTATTTTTAATACCTCTAAGAATATACGTAAAATGTTTTATGATAATCGGTTGAGCAGTTTTGGTGTGAAAGTGTAACAAACAAATGTACATTTACTAATAATATATATAAATAATATATATCAAATTTAATTACAGCGCCATTTATCGAACTTAGAAAAAGTATTTGTATATCTTTCAACAAAGTTTGTTATTGTATGAACATAATCTACACCGGACTATTGGTCCGGAAATACGTCGGAGGCACACATACTAAATAATATAATCCTTAGCCTTCACACACATGCGTAATCAATCAATATTTTACACGTTACACATACACAACCAAGAGACAACTATAACGCCAAAACAGGTTATCCTACCGGGTATCAAATCCGAGACCATTCAATCGACATTTAGTATAAAACTGAGCTGCAGTTTATGATCTATACGCAGTATCATAGCTTAATTATTACGTGTCCCGCAGGACCCATATCCCAGCGGAATGCAAGTGTCATAATAAAGCAATAATCTCATTACTGGTGTATGTCATTTGTCGCAACTGAATACGCGTGGGATGGCGGCAACCCCAGTCATGTACCCCTTTGTTTGTGACTGTCCACCGATGTCACATGGTACGAATTGTAAAGTATTGCTAACTAAAAAAAACATGTTAATTAAAAATCTTAATATGTATATATAAAGTACGTGTCATGGTGTTTTTCCGCGATGGACTCGGAAACTACTTAACCGATTTTAATCAAATTTTGTTCACCGTGTCCAGTTTGACCCAACTTGAAAGATATTATCGTTTACATGTCAATTTATAGTCGCACTATTATTTTATTGCAAAGTTAAGTTGGTTTAAGCCAAAAGACGAATAACAAGGAAACAAACAAAAATTTCGTCTGTATTTTGTTATTTATATTACTCAATTTCTATTAGGTGTACTAATTTTGATGAATCTTTTTGTACTCGAAAACTGACGCTTTGAGTGTCATCTAACAAGTACTTTTTACTTTCTACTTTTTATTGATTTGATACGTATGACGTCGGAAATATAAAAATATTTAATTCAGCGTATCTAATTGAAGTTGGTTTTTCGTTAATTGAAAAAAACGATATATGCAAATAGTTACTTATATAGTAACATAAGTCTAACGTATCCGTGATATGAACACAGTAGCAGACCTTCGTAGCGTGTATCGAGGCAAAATAATATCGTACGGCCATAATCCGCTCTGTAATTATAACGTAGCGTATTACACAATTTGGCGCGTAGTCGATACGAAGATAATTTGCCAGTAAACATGTTAGCTCCGCACATGCTCCATTTTACGCGAATTACACCACACTCGACGCGGAATCTAATTACATAGCGAACGATGTGCGATTTTTGTTCGAGTTGGATGTGGCAGGTTGGTAATATACTTTATTATGAAGAAAATATTACCAAACACTTGAAAGGAAAGAGAGAGAAGATTTTGTAAAGAATCTAGTGAAGCAGGTTAATGTTTTGCGTTTCGTCTCTATACTGTACCTACTGAATTGATTGATCTACACACGGTAGACAGCTTATTTAGTATTTAAAAAGCCATGATCTAATATTTAAGTGTCTATAATATTTTATCTTTAATCACGTTAAGCATTATACTATAAACTATTTTTAACCGACTTGAACAAAAGAAGGAGGTTCTCAATTTGTCTGTTTTTTTTTCTTTATTTTTGTCAGTAAACGAGTTATAAATATTAGTTAGTTATTATCTAAGATCTTAACAAGTTCCTGCAAAAGGTGAAGTCAAAGATTTTGCTTGACTTGGCAAACGAATGCCTTGCTTCCATATAAACATATCAGGTATTTATTTCCTGTTTTTGGCATCAATGCCTACTATATCAATTAGTGTATTACCTGGGTCTTTTGTCTGTAATAACTCATTTAAGGCGAACTCAACTAAAGCTATACAAGTGTTATCTTGCGAATAAATGCTTTAAATGCTGTTATGGAAACGACCATTGATATCATCATATTCAGAAAAATTAAAAGTACGTGATATTTTAGTTTTCGTTTTATACACATTTTATTTTAGTACTACATATTCATAATTATTTCTTCAACTTTTTGGGGATAGTTATTCTGACAAATCTTATGTTTCATAAAAAGTCATAAATAATTTTCAATACTCGTAAAATTAAAAAAAAATTCAAATTACCTACTAAGATTGCAGTTCGTATCACATTTAAGCTAACAATACTATCGTTACTATTACAAACATTAAACGAAACAATTAAACGAAACAAATATAATGTATGTTACGAAATTTATTACCATATCCAAAGCAGCCAGTTTGTTGTATAAGATTAAGAAGTTTGCGGGTTTTAGTCAGGATCAGAAGATATGCCGGATGGCACGCGGCGCTAATCATGTGATGGTAAACTCAACGATAACTTCTGTTATGTTGGTTTATTCAGGCTTAGCTTAATCTCAATGTTAAGTCCAAGAGTTCCGTGGCTATAGCCCACAATAACAACCAAATACTTGCTTTTTTCTCGGAGTTAAAGCTTTTTCGAGATTAGAGATGTCTTTGGTGTTGCTAATATCCATGGGGTATGGTGATTACTTATCCGTATGTGGCTCTTTAGCTCATTCGGTAGCTTGTAGATAGATAGATAAATATAATACTCTTTATTGTGCATACAGAGACTACAACATGAACTTTTGTTTGGCTCAGCAAAAAAAAAACAAAAAAATATATGCAAAAAATATTTTTTTCCATTAACAAATTTAACACTGCTTTTTGTAAGTTGCTACTTTTGCGGTTTGTACAATCACTGTTACGTTAATTACAAATACAAGCCAGGATCAGGTAAAATTAATCTACTACTATAATATCGCTACAAATTACACCACAAGATCATGATCTTATAATTTGTTTTGAACACTCGACGCCAATGTTCGCAGTACATAGCGAATTTGTTTTGTGTGTTAAGGCTCGTGGCTGTGGCAAGTGGAAACTTTATTTGTTTATTAGTTAAGGTGGTGAAACCTCTAACTACGTTTTGGTATGTTAATTAATCAAAAGTGCAACTACAATGGTGCAAATAAGACGCAAACGCAGTAGTAAAATATCTTATAAGTATAAAAAAAACAATTCACAATTCTCGGAAACAGTTCAACAGAATTTTATGAATTTTAGTATTTGTAAGGTAAGAGAATAAGTCGTAAAGTACATTTATTCATAACTATAAGTGTTAAATATGTTCCTATCCAGATATTTTTCTATTTTATTGACAATTTTTTTCTGTATATTTGGATTTTGTATCAAAAAATACTTATAAATTTTACAAACATTTTTACTTTCGTACCGTCACCCTCCTATTTTTTCATCGCGATTTTAGTATTATTGCATGAACAAAGAAAACAAAATTATTTATGTTTTTGAATGACAGATGGCGCTGAATACATTTTTTTTGTTAGAGTTAACCTATAAAATATATTGCAGAACAAACTCTGTTGGGTAGCTAATAATACAATATAATAGTAATTTATGTATATTTTATAACACGAACCAATTCATAACCATATACGCAAACACTTAAAAATACATCTCTAATACATAATCGCTGTATAAGAAAGCAAGGAGCTTTCAAAACACGTCAATCAAATTGAAAACTGGCGAAGCAGGAACGTGCAATTTTAATACATTAGCTGAAACTTGAGCTTCTTCGTCGCGACATATGACCTGTCACTTAACGACCAAGTCCCCTCACTTAGAAAGTCTTTAAGGCCCTTCTACTACATCCAGCTATCTGCGAGGAGAGAAGCACACAGTTAATATTATATAGTACTAATAATAGCAATGAGATATTATTATGTATAATAGGATCTTTTTTTTCAAACTCAAAGGTTCTTTATTGTGGACAATAGGTTCATAAATTGATGGCATCATAAAAAATAGGTCTACCTATCAACAATTTAATGCATATAAGATTATAATTTCTTGCTTTAAAAACTAATATAACTCTAAGTTATTTTATCGTCGTATACACAGAATCTTATTAAATGAATTTATTTCAGTTTAAGACAAATTCATTTTCATAGTTTTCTAAACTACATTGTTTCGGGACTTTAAAAAGTCTTCAAGTGTCAATTGGTGAAAGTATAAGAAGCGTAAGTCTCGTACCATCAGAATTCCTTCGATAAAGCTTAATGACGATTGTTCAACGGCGAAATTTGAACCAATGACTTGACGTTATTTGATTACATTATTGTAAAGATGTCAGTGAATAAGTGCGCTTTACCCTGCGAGGCTATAGATCACTGCTTACCATTGCATAATAATTATGATTATAGTCAAGCATGTAAAAGAAAGGTATTTTTGTTGAGTTAACACGATTTTTGGGAATAATTAAGATTTAGTATGTTAAAGGGTACATGGAAAAAAATATAGAAAGTCAAATGTTTTATTATAATTTGTCTTATAATTGCATTTATTAAAACACATTCAATAGTGTCAATATGAAGAAGCCTCTGAGTAAGTGAATTACGTACGAACTTCCTTTGCGAAGCAGAGTCTATGATATAAAATAAATAAATAACAGAACTTAAAATTCATCGCCTTGCAGTAACTCGCCGACGGGGTCTCCAATACCTTAAGCAGTTGCCTTCGTTTTCTTAATATATTTTCAGCCTTCGTTAGCATTAACTTTCGCGTATGAAATGTTTTAAAACATTAAGCTGCTCTGACGTAATTAGACGACGTAACTCTCATGTATGCACGTGTTCTTGAGAGTTTAATGTTTGTTAAGTGTTGACTTGGAGACACGAAGGATTAATTTGAAAATGTTAACAGCGTAATTTCTCCTCGTGTAAATAAATGATGGTGATCTTGTAACGTTTGGAAACTCAAAATATTTGTTTGGATATTTTCTTACCAATGCTTTGCTTAGATACATTTAGTTATTTGATGCATTTGTTAATGGTATAAATATTGAACAACTTGATCATTTCAGGTCACACTGTGTATTTGTTTTGTCTCGATGACGAATTAGAGATTTAATATGGAGTTAGAAAATTCCTCCTCAGTGTTGAGGAGAGACCCGTGCTCAGTAGTGGGCCAGTAATGGGTTGAAGACATTAGAGAATTTAATAACCATATTTTATACATTTATTATTATCTGTATGTGTGCAACTATAAATGAAGCCTGCCTAGTTACTCTCTACTTTCCTCTGCCAATAAACGACTCATCGTAATCTCTCTCTTTATCTCATTCTAATCTGTTCTTTCTTAGCCAGTAATGCGTTGGAGATCTCTTACCATCAGGATGTTCGGTTGCCGTAACATGCTTCTTATTCGGAAGTTACAATTTCGCCTTTCTTCCGCTTTTTCTTTTTTCTTTCTATCCTTCTCTTTTTTATAGATAAGTACTATAAGTTATAGTAATGAAATATCAATGTATCTTTGTCCATAAATAAAACCCGAAAACTCATTAAAGCGTTGGTACTTGCTAATCATCACTTATTTAATAAAAGCTTAAATAAGTACTAGTTTTAACTAACAATATGTTAGTACTACACTTTAAAACTTCATCGTTGTATCACAAAAGGTCATTATTCGGCAATCCTTTGTAGAGGAGTGTTATAAAAAAAGCAATTAACAGACCGCCCGTAAAGTGTCATTACTCACTTCACACCGCATCGAACAATGTATTTGTTATTATTTAACTCCAGACTCAATGTAGTGTGTAACAAACGCAAACAATCGCCGTTTACCGAACACTGGGTAATTACAGCGCCCCTACTGTTTGAAACACCCCTCGAATGTCGCTAATACACAAAACACTTTGAACTCTACCACCACACGATAAAGTTGAAAATTATCAAAACATTCGCGTAGACAACTTGAAGTAGCAAAAATAAGTTGACCTCTAGCAATTCATTTGCGATCTTCTCAATGATGTCGGAGATGGGAGACTCTTGAAGTTGAGGGTGTCTTCGTAGTATGGTCGCTCGGAGTTAAAAGTGACAGGGTCGCACATTGTGACATGTGTTTTCGGAGATTACAACCTTGTCGAAGTGTTGGGGGGAATTAGCGAGTGGGGAGATAGGTATGAAGGATGTTTACTTTGCATGGACACGTGTAAAATGAATCTTTCAATGTTTTATACTTATTCATTTCAGGAGAAGAGTGATATAAATTCATTTGTTCTTTTTGATTTGATTTGATATTGTTTTGCCTTGTTTATAAAGATATTATTTAAAGATTTTTTAATTTATTTCATCTATATTACATTCATCTTTCCATAGGCATACAAACAGCGAATTTAATACCTAATGTATTAATTACCAGCCAACCTAGTGTTAACGGTGAGAAATGCGACTTAAGCGCATATACAAAATTAATTATTAAACAATAATAGTATTAATAAATGCTAGCTTTTACCTGTGGCTTCACTCGCTCTGAAGTCCTTAAATAAATATCA